>JANPXK010000594.1:0-105573 GCA_024704745.1 Rosa lucieae
AAATACCAAAAGAAAGAGAAGAAAACAGGTCAGAATCCAAAACACACTAGGCTGAATCGAGCTTGGGGATTTTGAGAGGCCAAAACGCACGTTGACCACTACACCGATATTGCTATGATGCCGTATGAGTAACAGAAACTCTATAGAAGGGTTTTCAAAGTTGAAAAGAAAAAAGGTCAGTTTATCGATCAGAGATCCTTAGGCTGCAACGCTCAAGGTTGGCGCTTATAATGACCAACTCGTATTATATATAAGGAGTGCATGCACATCAAGCCAATAGTTGTCTTTTTCTTTTCTTTTTTCGATAAAAGGGAGGTCAGAACTTTATTGAAATAGAGAGAATTACATAGTGCTCAAATCAGCTGCAATGGCAGCAGATAAGAAGGAAGGAGTAGGAAAAAAAAAAAACCAAAAAATCCCGACCAACAGTTCTTGCAGCATGCATGAGCTGCTATCAGATGCGCAACATTATTGGCACCTTGTTTCACATGGACAACCTTAACAGCCTGACCTTCAGCAAGAAACAAAGCAATTAAGATCATCATACTGCAGTCTGCCTAAAATAGAAAAATTTGATTAATCAGATCCAATGAGCTGACGTTGTTCCGCCAGTGCATCAGTTTCCATAATCATAGGATATATAGCAAGAATTTTCCTCAATATAGTTAAGGCATTTTCCTCAATATATATATGCTAACACTTCAGCATGTTCTGGCGAAAGCAGGTAAGCAACTGGACGTCCATCTCCAGCCAACAACCTTCCTTCAAAGCCACGGACCAAAAATCCAATTCCACTCTTCTTAATGCTCAGATTGAAAGAGTCATCAAAATTGATTTTAAGAAAACCAATGGGAGGGCACTTCCATTTCTGAATCCTAACACTACGTACAATTACCCTCCAGTCTTAGCATTTTACTTGAAAACGAAAGTCAGATAACCTAGACATGGAGTTAATTATCACATCTCCTGTATGACTTCTTTTGTTCTCCCAAACACGATTGTTTCTCTCTTTCCACACACCCCAAAGCAAATAGATAGAAAAGCTCTTCCAAACTTTCAGTAGTTAGATTTGTCATGCAGAAATACAACCAGCTAGCAACATCAAGTGAGATAGCAGCTTGTGAAAAGCATACCTGATTGAACACTACATTAGGCTGTAGCACTTGTTTAGTAAAAGAACAATCTCTGCACAGGTGCCATTAATAGTTGTCTTTTGATCGAGATCACACGGTTTCTCAAAGACTTCCTAGGCCCAGAGATTAATCCGTGCCGGGAGATCATTTCAGAACGCTTCCTTCTCCTGGCATGGCCACAAAGAATAGATTGGGATTTAAAGGTGCATGGCCAATAGTTGTCTTATTTAGCTTCAACAGTTTAATTAAAAACAAGGCTATGAAGTTTACATAAATTTTCAATTTTTCCTCAATAAGTTTATTAATTCCTAATTTCCTTTTTGTGTCAATTTTATAATTTTATCGAACTCTAGACTTGCACCTCGAACATGCAACAAGGTTGCACATAGACTAGCTAACTTAGCTTTTGAATCCCAGCAATGTAACAGTTGGGTGAATCACACACCTGATTGCATCACAGACCTTGTACAAAAGGAGTTTTTCCCTCCTACTTGATTTAATATAGCTCAGTATGTAAACACCTTCAAAAATTTTATCGAACTCTATTGCATACAGTGGCCACAATTCAACTGCTCAACTCTGAAGAAACTCTGATCCCCTTAAACTCTTGTATTAGAGGGTTATCCTTGTAATTTCTTTCTTTAATTGGAAAAATAAAAAATCGGACTCTATTGAACACGTAGATAATCAAAGGAATACTTCTACTTGAGTGGTCATATAGACCATGAGTACGTCTTGACCTGTGTGCACATTTTGATTTATACTCAAGTTCTCTTCATTGTAGAACTGTTTTTTTTTTTTGGTAACCATGTCGATACATAATTTTTAAATGGAATAGAACTGTTGTGCTAATTATTTTGTCGTATGAAATGTAATTTGTCTATCCTCTGTAGGTAGTAGGCCATATTTGAGTCTTCTCTGTTGGTATAGATACCTATCAGGCACAGGCTCATTAGCCACTTAAAATAATGCTAATAAAGCTTAGACATGATGCCGATATCATATACTTGTGGTATCGGGTGGACCACAGCTAGTGTCACAATGTAAACAAATGGATGACAAGCTCTACACTATAAATACATGTCTCTCCACTCATTCAAGATAAGTTACTATTCTCCACTAACTCCTACCTGGTCTACATTCTCACATGTATCTAACTTAGGCATCGGAGAGTCGAAGCCCGGCTAGCCTGGTTTTCCCTCTGACCTCTGTTCATGGTTGGCAGGTACAGAATCCGGAGATGGAAGCTCTCATGATAACCCGTTTCTCACACAGAAACATTTAGCGCTAGAAGGAGGGGTCTCCCAAGTGGAAAACACCCTCATAGCTCACCACGAGCAATTACACTATTTCACTGGGATTTTTTTTCCGGCAACTAATTTTCTCTCTCCTCTTGGATCACCCTATGCTAATGCACCAAAAAGCTCATATCTTTACATATCTTTTTGAGTTTTCATCTCCCTCACACCAAAATCAAGTTTTTAGCTTCTGGGTTTCTGTTCACAGTGAGTTTTGAGGAGAGAGAAAGTGGATCTGGAATTTTCTCTCTCCTCCATGACTGATCCCTTGTACCATTATGGCGCTCACCTCCTTCATACAATCTCAATCCAACGTCAAAGGGTCCTGAGTTTTGAAAAATCAAACACATTTGAGCTCCTGGGTTTCAACTTCACAAAGAATTTTGAGGAGAGATAAACTGGATCTAGGTTTCTCTCTGTCCTCTATCAATGGATCTCTAGGCAGCCTCATGCCTCACATTGGTGGAGATCAGAATTACCAACCTCGGATGAGTCATGACCCGACCTCCAAAAAACTGGCTCACGCACCGGCACACAATTGATCTGGACACCCATATCTAGGCACCTGAGCTTTCTCCCCTTCATCTATCCAAGTTCTGCATACAACATTAGCATAAGCTCTTCTCTTCTCAATCTCTAGGTGGCAATCACTCACTTCCCATCACTGTCAAGTTCTTCAATCTACTAGGTTAACATCCTGGGTTCATGTTCGAGGACAGAGAAACGGGATCTCAGTTTTTCTCTCTCCTTGGTCGAGAAACTCTGAGCACTTCTACGGCTCACTACTGCCTCCGTTGTGCCCACTGGCTCCTGACGAGCAAAACCCATTCTCCATATTGTCCGATGATGACCAAAAGTGAACTCAGGCACCGGTAAACCAATATACATAATTGATTTGGACATCCTCGTCTGACGCAATACCATCAAGAGTTATTAATCACCGTTGCAAACCTCCCAGTTGTGGATTCATGTATGAGAGAGACAAGAAAGAGAAACAAAATCTTAGCTTCTCCCCTCGATCGACAAAATTCTGATCCACTCGGTGACTCACCACTCCCAAAATTGTGTTCTCAGGTCTCTGATGTGTTGGCTCCAGTGCAATTACATTGAATTCAGAGTTGCTTTCCTTGCTCTCACCGCAATACATCCAGTTTGCAAACTAGTTTTTGATGATACTGTCCTCCAAGTCTGGGTTCCCAATGGCGAGATTGAAAAGGCCTTTGCTTCCCAACAACTATCCCACAAACCAATAATAATCTCGCATCCAAGCAGCACTAAATCTGATACCTCCTTTACACCCAGTTAGCCACAAGGTACAACACCTCTTCTCAGCGATGAACCGGGGACCTTTTCGGTGTCACTCTTCCTGGCACATCTCGATCTCGCAACTACACTTTGGTATCGTAACAGGACTTTTCTTTTGGTATCACATTAATACCCATCTTTTTAGCCTCTTTAAGGCTAGCAACTTTTTTTTGGGTTTAATCTAAAATTTGGAATCGTTTGTAATGAATCAAAGATTGAAACTTTTGGCAAAAAGGGATACAATTGTGGGTATGCCTCTAGATATATTGCAGTGTATTTAAAGCCCTTCGCGGCTATAGTTATAGAGCAACAATTGAATTCCCGGCAAACTCGGCAACGCTCTCCGACACAACCCAACAACTCAGTCATAGCAGTCCTCCCGGTATAGTAGCTCCGTCAGTATTGCAACTCGGTTGCAACCCAATCTCACAACTCCAATCTGGTATCGCAACCCGGTGTTGCAGCTTGACCTCCGCTTCAATTTGGTATTGCAACTCTCAGCTCTTGGTATCACAACTCTCTTGCAGCTCGATCTCACCACCAACTCGATATCGCAATAATCCCCTCTCAGTATCAGTAATGAAACAATTTCCAGCTTCTCTGAAGTTTCTTGACTTTTTCTATGTGGGAACCTCCTTGAATCCTTCTTTTGCTGCTATCCTCATCTACCAGCTCGTTCGTGACTTAAAATAAATAAATAAATGACGAAGAATGAGGTCTGCTCTGGGCACCCAAGACAACTGCTATGGACACCTTAAGTATACACCAGGTCTTTCCAATACTGGGCAATGCTCCTTCAATCCTTCATGCTTTAGACACAGTCAACAGATGGTAGTAGCAATCAAGAGTATATCTTGGCCTTCCATCAAGAACGAACAAATTTTCACGATGGGGGAACCACAATACACATGTCCCTCTTCTAGAGCTTCAAAGACTTATTCATGCCATTGCCCAAGCACTGACATGTTCTTGGCATGCCAAAATATGCAGACAAATCAAATTTCAATTATCATGCATATATAAGCTGCTAATCGCTGACCTATTTTTGAGGAGGTATACTCACTCAATTGGGCATCTTCTTATATGAGCAAGCTCAAGCAAGCTGTCGACCATTTATCGATCACATGGAGTCTTATATATGGATAACTCCAATCTCTCTACAATATCTTCACCACTTACGAACGGCTCCAGATAAGTTCTCATCTACACCCTTTTAATTTGAGCTAATGATAGACTTCACATGCTTCATTAATTACTATAATCTAAGCATGCCTATAAAATACGATAATTTTAGTAGCATATTCACTACGCCTAAATGTTAATGCTATGCTTTAAATGTCTCCATGATTATTAAGCTTGCTTACAAAATGCAAAGTATTATTTGCATCCCCACAACAAATACATGCTAAACACACGCCATGATTTTATCTTGATTATATTGCTACATACATACATGCGATACTTGCTTCATATACTGCTACATGCTTAGCACCTCTATTGCTCATATCTACATGAAATCCCACTAGAGAGAATAGTCCTTGCTCTAGCTACAATAAATGTTCTTGATACTGGGGGGCCTTGTACACCAAACTCACCGTGCCTGAATAGCATAAACTCGCCATGCATGAATAACATACACTCACCATGATAAATGTTCTCAGTACTGGGGGGACTTGTACACCAAACTCGCCATGCCTGAATGACATACACTAGCCATGCATGAATAACATACACTCGCCATGATGAATGTTCTCGATACTGGGGGACTTGCACACCCTACTCGCCATGTTCCAGAGGCATACACTCGCCATGCTCTAGCAGTATCTTATCCATGCTATAACCGTATAACGTGTTATCTATGCTTCAGCGACCTATACTCGCCTCACTTCAGAAATATACTATCTATGCTTCAGCAATATCTTATTTATGCTTTAGCAACATATTATCCAGGCCTCAGCGATATCTTCCTCATGCTTCAATGGTATCTCATCTATGCTTGAGCAGTATGTTATCTACACATCAGCAGTATATTATCTATACTTTAACACTCATCTATGCATCAATGATATATCATTCATGCTTCACCAATATGTTCTCCATGCTTCAATAGTATCTTATCTAGACTTTAGCGATATATTATCTATGCTTCAGCGGTATACTATTCATACTTTAGCGATGTCATACACATGCTCCCGCGATATGTTATTCATGCTTCAACAATATCTTGTCCATGCTTCAGCAGCATCTTACCCATGTCTCAGGTGACTTATTTGGCCATATCTCAGTGCAGCGTACACTCACCATGCTCCAGAGGCGTACACTGGCCATGTTGTAATGATATACCCCCAATGCTTCAATGGCATACTCACAATGCTTCAATGACGTAGTCCCAAAGTATCAATGGTACACTCGCCATGTTGTAATGACATATCCCCCATGCTTCAACGATATACTCGCAATGCTTCAATGACATACTCCCAATGCTTCAATGACATACTCCTAATGCTTCAACGACACACTCGCCATGTTTTAGTGGCATACTCGTCATGCCCCAGCGATTTTCTTTGCCATGTTTTAGCAGTGTAATCGCCATGCCTTAGTAATGTACTCACTATGAATCAGTGGCATATTCTCGCCATGCCCCAATGGCACACTGTAGATTCTCGCCATGCCCCAACGATACTCAACACATATTTGTCATGCTGGAATGGCATACTCTATACTCATGCCTTAGAGGCACTCTTTGGGCTCTACGCTTATGCTTGGCAGTATACTCTTGCATACCCACCCATGGCAGTATTATCTTGGCTTATATACAACCTTATTATATAATCCCTCCAGGACTCTACCAATTCTCTAATGATAGCCATGTATTCTCCAATGATAATCAGATATTCTCTAATGATCGCTATGTATTCTCTAATGATTATCGCCATGTATTCTCTAATGATTGCCATGAATTCTCCAATGATAGCCATGTATTCTCCCATGATCGCCATGTATTCTGTCACTGCCTTTGGCAGCTTTCAAAGAAATTATTTTCATATCACCATGTCTTATCTCTCTCCACCAAAATATCGCTAAAGGCATGGGCAAGCTGTATAGCAATCCCAAACTACTGCTTAATGCGTAATCAAGCTGAAATGGCTATACACATTAATATCGCTAACAGCTGGTTGTGCTAATATTGCACTATAAGTGCTATCACTCGCAAACCCTTGTATTGCCAACACTATCAAAGTGAAAAGGTTAAATGCAATGCGATCAAGGTGAAATGGCCAAACGCGATAAAATTGAAATGACTAAACATGATCAAGGTGAAATGCCTAAATGAAAGGCGATCAAGGAGAAATGCCTAAATGAAAGGCGATCAGGGGGAAATGCCTAAATGAAAGACGAACAAGGCGAAATGCCTAAATACCTAAAGGCGATCAAGTAGAAATGCCTAAATGAAAGGCGATCAAGGCGAAATGCCTAAATGAAAGGTGATCAAGGGGAAATACCTAAATGAAAGGCGATCAAAGCGAAATGCCTAAATGTCTAAAGGCAATCAAGGCGAAATGCCTAAATGAAGGGGCGAAATGCCTAAATGAAAGGCCATCAGGGGGAAATGCCTAAATGAAAGGCGAACAAGGTGAAATGCCTAAATGAAAGGCGATCACGGTGAAATGCCTAAATGAAATACGATCAAGGTGAAATGTCTAAATGCGATCAAGCTGAAATGGTTAAACACATGATCAAGATGAAATAACTACATGCATGGTTGTGGTAACATAGCCTAGCACTATCCTAGAAAACATCCAATATCACTGTAGGAATAATTACGACACGCTCTCCTTTATATGATATCTCCATGTGTTATCTCTCCATTATCTGATATCGGCATGAGTTATCTTCCTCCAATATGCGGTATCGCCATGTTTTATCTTTCTATTACACGATATCGCCATGCTTTATCTCTATTATACAATATTTCTATGTTTTAGCTCTCTATTATACGATATGGCCATGATTTGTCTCTCCAACACGCGATATCGCCATATGTCATCTCTACGTTATATGATATCAAAATGAGTTATCTTTCTCCAACACGCGGTATAGCCATGTTTTCTCTCTATTATCCGACATTGCCATGTTTTCTATCCATTACATGATATCGCCATGTTTTATTTCTCCATTACATGATACGATATTGCCATGACTTCTCTCCATTATACAATATCGCCATGTCTCATCTTTCTCCATTATATGATTGCATGCTATTACATGCAAAACGAAAGGCTGTGCCAAGCTTAAAAACTGCGATATCACCACATACATTCTAGCCACTATCAGCTACATTCATTACAACCATTATCGCCTTCATGCCAAAATTATTATATCGCCATATGCAAAAGTGGGCTGACATAACCAAGGTTATCCCAGCAGATCACTAAGTGTACCAAGTACACCTTATAGCGAGCAACACCTAATGCCACATGCTAGCGGACCCTGGTCCAAACCCTATTACTGAGGGACTTGTTACCCCAAGGAAGACACTCTCGCCAAATGTCCAATGAATGCTTGCGCCGTTTTTACTTGGAAAATGAAATCACTACCCTAGTCAAGACTCCTCTTAGCTGGGGACTTGGGGGACTGGGGGTAATGGTTGTACGGAAGCCACGAGGCAAGGATACTCGCCTTGCACTTCCGATACTTCTACCAAAGACAAACTCCCCACCCAAGAGAACTCTTGACCGGGGATTTGGGGGACTTGTTGGTATAGATACCTCTTAGGCACAAGTATCAGAAGTACAAGGCTCATTAGCCACTTAAAGTAACGCTAATAAAGCCCAGACATGATGGCGATACCATACACTTGTGCTATCGGGTGGACCACAGCTAGTCCCACATTGGAAACAAAGGGGTGGCAAGCTCATCCCCACACTATAAATACATGTCTCTCCACTCATTCAAGGTAAGCTACCATTCTCCACTAACTCCTACCTGGTCTACATTCTCATATTTATCTGACTTAGCCATTGGAGGGTCGAAGGCCGGCTAGCCTGGTCTTCCCTCTAACCTCTGTTCATGGTTGGCAGGTACAGAATCCGGAGATGGAAGCTCTCATGACAACCCATTTCTCACACATAAACATTCTCTACGGCAATCTGACAGAAGAAAAGAGGAAAATAGCTCTAGAAAAAGTTAGCGTTCTAGATAAAAGCATTTCAAGCATGAGGTTCACCATAGCTCAACTCACAGGGTACAAAATCGATTACAGAGATATAACTCTCAAATCATGGGAAAAAATTGCTGAATATACGTATCCTCCCATTCCATTAGGTCGGTCGACTCTTGATTCATGCTTACTACATAGCTTATATTCTTATTGATACAAGACTACTATGTTTCAGTGTCCCTGGCTGTACATACGACTTTAGTTAGATCTAATATGATGTTTGTTCTTTTCTTCGAGTGCCTGTAATATGAATAATTAGATTGGATTGATAGAGGGGCACTCATCTTTTCCAGGCATCACCACAGCTTAAAACTTTAGGCAGTATTCTACTACAATTTTATATGTACATATAATTCTTGATCAAATTAAGAAACACTATCTATATATCAATGATCAAATTAATGATAAGATCTCCATTTCTGGTACATTTGTTTACAGGGTTACAAGTGTAATCGTTATATTCCTCTCAACAGAAATTGGCATAAAATACAGTTCTGTAATCAACAGAAACAGGTACCAAACCTTTTTATCATCACCACCTCTACATTGAAATTTGAGGAGTCTAGCTCCTGAAATTTCAACACCTTGGTCTGGTTTTCCAGGAGGCATCTCCATTGGAAGATCCGGTTTTGCCGCATCAAAATTTAGAACCTTAACTGCTTCACTGCTTGCCTTATGGAGGGCCTGAGCTAGGCTGCTATCCAGATGAGCGCACCACATGCTAACAATCATCAAACGCTACCTGTTTCTTGTCAAAAGCCATATACAATCTTCCATCAACAGCTGAGAGAAGCCACTCTAGCAGATATTTTTCTTCGAAACTGTTAACTGCCGTCTTTCCAGTAGCAATTTCTAACGAAACCATCCAAAGCTGAAAACATCCGTCTCTTTGCTTGCACAACCAGAATATATGTATTCTGGTGACATTTAGCCTAAAGTTCCTGCAAACCTCTTTGTACGAGGGATCAAAATCCTTAAGCCGAGCTAACCCAAAATAACCACTACTACCAGTAGAAGCTGAAAATCCAACTGTGACCGACTGTGGCAAAACAGTAGTCAGATCAACTTGGTAAGAAAGACTACTTTCCCTTGAGAGTTGGGGGTTGTTTGATAAGTCAAAGAAACACTCAAGTTCCTAGTAGTTCCATTGTAAGAAATCAATACATTAGTACTGCACTATGTAGGCTAGTATTCCAAGGGGTGTACAGGGCAGAAGAAAGTGAGTTCATGTTGATCCCAACGTCTATAATTTGGGGTCCCAGTCACTATTTTTACAAGAATCAACCTCAACAAGAACAATCTGATTCATGGTAGAATCACTGGTGGTGGTATTAGATAGGCCTAAAAAGCCAGCACCTGAATTTAGTGGGATTTCATATCCGACTGGGGAAAGGAAGAATACAAGCCCATGTCCATACAGTGAAAGAGAAACATTATATGGTTTAAAAGTAAATGCTGAAGGAGAAGCGAGTAGTGAAATCTGTGAGTATTTCTGTAGCAGAGTCCCATATCGGCACCCGCTCACCATATGTGACGTGACCAATACGGTATGAGTAATCAAGTCTGTTGAACTCGGCATTATAATCACAACAACTGCAAACCTAAAGAACAAAATCATAGATCTGGATATGGTTCCTCGCAAAAAAAAGAAAAAAAAAAAAAGATCTGGATATAGTCTAACTTTCAGAAAATTTACAATGCCATAACTACAGGTTGCTATGAAGGGTAGGTAAAGTTTCTCTCATAAACTCATTTTAAATACTACAGAAGATGCATAAATCACTTCTGCTCACTTGCTCAGACACCTTTCAATCTTTCATTATGATTTGGCTCTCTGTAGAGACCATCAATTTAAATGACATTGTAATGCTCTATATTTATTTTACAAGTTCATTGTTATCACGGCAACTGCAAAACCTAAAGAACAAAATCATAGATCTAGATGTGGTATAATTTCCAGAAACTTTACAATAACATATTTAATCAAGCATATCCACACTTTTACAAATCAATCAAAGGAACTTAAACATCAAAATGTATATCTCATGTGTATGATATTATGATAACTGAGTAAACACCCACTTTAGTTCACCTTCCATGCACAACTTTGTTCTACTGGAGAGCATTTGAGACAGAATAAATAAAGTCCAAGAAGCCAGTTCCCTTAAGAAGACCTTTACCAGTCAAGAGCTCAAAATCTAATAACAGGAGGAACCCAATCGTAGCTGCCTTCCCATTTATTATTTCATTCCTCGTTGTGAAACCAAAAGCCCCTCCTTCTAAGCCCTCATCAACCACCATTTTCACCTGATCAATTGGAATAAAGCATTACTATCTATCAAACACATCAAATCAACAGAAGACTGCATGTGATAACTGCTCCCCCACTCCCATTTTTTCTTTTTTGCTCAAAGAAGATCGAACAGAAGATTGCCATGTTGAGAAAGAAAAAAAAAAAAAAAAATCTTTTCCAATGATCTAGAGTGGTTAGATTGGTCATCCGACTCTAGGCACATGGCCCCCTGGATTTCATTTTTAGAAGCAATTTTTCACTAGTTTTGCAGTGGGTTTAATCAGTTTATCTTTTTTCTAACTTTAAGGTCCCAAGCAACCTATGATTAGGAATGAAGCTAACTTTCTTAAACTTTCGTGTTAAGTAACTTTCTTCAAGTATTGTACACTAATGATAAACTGTTAACAAGTACAGAACTGATATAGAGCAATCATATGTACCAATTAGAGTATAGCTAGTTTTGGACGATTCTCAACATTTCATTCCACTTGTTGCCTCTACTCTATATCATTGAGCCAATAACTCACTTACTACTCAATCTACATGGCTGAATCGTAATGGACACATGTCTGTGTTCACTATTTTAGCAATAACGAACACATCCATATATGGCAAATTGGCAATCCAATCACCCAAGAAGATGAATTTGTTGAGTTACCTCCTCGATATTGACATCAGAAGCAGTGACACCAGGTTGAGCCTTGCCACTGAACACAATCTCGGCAGCTGCATCAGAATTTACGGTGCCGGGTTCGAGGCTAATGTAGATGTTCTTTTCATCAGTCTTGGCGGGATAAACATAAAGAGTCCTCAAAGCCGGTGTGAGAGCTCTCAGCACCGGGTTTTTGGGGTACCATTCCTTAATGGTACCAGTCCGCAGATCAAATGTGCTATCAGTTGATGGACACACTATACACCCATCCTAACCAACAAATCAATTAAGTAAACATAATTAGTTAGACTTTAGTCGAATTCAGGACCTCCCACCGCGGATAAAATAATCGCGAATAATTAGTTGGACTAATTTTAGTGATTAAATTAATTAATGAGAATGACCTGAGTGAGCTTGGCATTGAGGAGGCCCTCACTGTAAGCTCCTTCGGCCGGGGAGCGATTCTCAATGGCGAAGACTTGGTCTTTGTACCAGAGCAACAGTATGGCCTCTCCGTCCTGAACTATCACGCGCCGCTCGCCCTTGGGCAGCGCCGCCAGCGGCACCACCGGCACCCAGTTCTCCGAGGACGCTTCGGCAACAGAGGACGACGACACCTCCGACGCCTTGCACGTCGTCGTTGCTCGTCGAGGGACAGAATGGTAATTCTTTCCTAGTGCAATAACGGATGACGATGACGATGAGATGGGATGAGCAGCAGCAGCATGGTAAAGAGGGTGGGGGAGGAGAGGGCGGGAAGATGGAAGGGTAGGGGTAAGGAGGTAATTACGGGGAAATGAGGGGGCTAAGGGTGAGGCGTTGGCCATGGAAGAGGGTGTGAAGAAGGATAGAGAAAAGACGAGTAGGACAGGAGAGTGAAGGGCGAGCATGGTTCAGGGCCAAGTGGATAACGCAGGTAACAAGTAGAGACCAAAATCTATGGTCCACTTATTTCACATTTTTACAAATATTTTTTGCTTGTTACAAAATATTATCATGTCCTTTCAAAAAAAAAAAAAAAAAATATTATCATGTCTTAAATTGTATCATATGTCGATAATTATTATTAGAGAAAAATTCAGTTACAGTCCCCAAATTATTCTGCCAAGGCCAATTTGATACCCGAACTCTCAAAAGTATCAATGTGATACCTAAAGACCTAAATTGGCATCAACGTGATACTTCCGTCCAAAATTTCTGACGGCACTGTTTGTTTGCTGACGTGGCAAGCACGTGGGTCAAAAAAAAAAAGTGAAATGACCCATTTACCCTTTTTTTTGGAGAAAAATTCAGCTACCGTCCCCAAACTATTCTGTCAAGGCCAATTTGATACACGAACTCTCAAAAGTATTAATGTGATACCCAAATACCTAAATTGGCATCAACGTGATACTTCCGTTCAAAATTTCTGACGGCGCTGTTTGTTTGCTGATGTGGCAAGCACGTGGGTTCTAAAAAAATGTGAAATGACCCATTTACCCAAATCGAGCAATTGACAGTGTGTAGGAGAAGCCAAAGGTACCAAGTACCAGCTGGCAAGTATTTTTCTTGATCTAATTGTGCTCAATTGCTATCTGGGTTGGTTTTGCTTTTTTGGTTTATGCTGGGTTTGTTTTTAGTTCTTATATACATGAATTCAAGTTATATGTTGCTTTGGCCTTATGATTGTGATTTTGATCGGAGTATTTGGTATATGTTGTTACTGACATGACGGCGGCAGTGGAGGAGGAGGATGTTGAGGTTGTGGCGGTGGAGGTGGGGGTTTGATGAATGGAGGTTCTATTAGCGAATGGGTGACAGTCTCTGCTAAGAAAGAAGATGGTTGGTGGAGCTAAGGTTCACCAAAATTTGGTGTGCAGCGAACCAGTTTTCCAGTTGGTTGCCTCGGAAAAGGAAAGCTGCTGAGCGGAGAAGAAGGAAATCGGTTTTGGCGGAGAAGAAGACATGGGTGTCTCTGGGTGCCCAGAGCAGTTTTCTAGGTGCAGAAAGATTTGATTTTTTTTTTTTTTTTTGTTAATCGTGTCACCCAACTTTCGTTTTGGGTCCGTCTGCTGAAGGTTGAATGCGAAGAACATGGATTTGTAGCAGGAATTGGAGAGGATGATGGCAGCGTTGGTGATGGTTTGGGCGAAGGGGAAGGAGATGAGAGAGAGGAGGAGGAGAGAGAAGAAGAAGAGGACTGAGTTTGAAGAAGAAGCATAAGCCATTTTCTTTTATTCTTGGGTGGAGGAGAAGGAGCGGAGCTTGCTGTGGTTTGGCTAGAACAAAATCCCAGAAGAACAAGAACAAGAAGAAGAAGAAGAAGAAGAAAAATGAAAAGAAAAAAAATGCTCCTATCATTTAATAGGATTGATCTAGATGCTTTCACTTAGGTTAATTAGTAAAGGAAAGTAAAATATGAGAAATCATTTGCTTCAAATGTTTCACATGATTGAGTTCTTTCTTATGACTTAGATGATCAATTATAGGATTTGAATTGAGTTTAATCATATGGAATTGGTTTTGATTTTTGTTTCTTACATTTCATCCTTGTATATATGTTTTTATATATTTTTTTATTTCATTTAATTTTAATTTTCAATTTTATAAATCTTAAAACCCCCTTATTTGTGTTTACTTGTATATATTTATATTCTTTATTTTATTTTTGTAAATAATAATTTATTATTTTAATTCTTTATTTGCTTACACAATTGTATATATTTATATTCTTTATTTTATTTTTGTAAATAATATTTTTCTTTATTTGTTTACACAATTACAGGTGTACCCTCAATCCTCGGTTAGAACGATCTCTACTTATTTGGTTAAATTATGCACTCATTTTGTGTGTGTCAATTTTTGGCGCCGTTGCCGGGGATTGACACTCATTTTGAGTGTGTCAATTTTTGGCGCCGTTGTCGGGGATTGACACTCATTTCGAGCTTGTCAATTTTTGGCGCCGTTGCTGGGGATTGACGCTCATTTTGTGCGTGTCAACAAACAGACAACACCGTTAGAGATTTTTGACCGAAGTATCACTTCGATGTCAAAATACGTCTTTAGGTATCACATTGATACTTTTGAGAGTTCGGGTATCAAATTGGCCTTGGCAGCATAGTTTGGGGATGGCAGCTGAAATTTTCTTTTTTTGAGGAATTAACAAAAAAAAGGGTAAAAAGTCGATTTTACCCCTTTTTTTGGACCCACGTCAGCAAACAAACGGCGCCGTCAGAAATTTTGGACGGAAGTATCACGTTGATGCCAATTTAGGTCTTTAGGTATCACATTGATACTTTTGAGAGTTCGGGTATCAAATTGACCTTGGCAGAATAGTTTGGGGACGGTAACTGAATTTTTCTCTTATTATTATAGTCTCGACTGTTTAATCGTTTACTTATTTGTTTTCTTTATATTATTATATTTAATATATGATGTGTCCAATAAGGATACCTAACAGAGTATTTCAATCAAAAGTACTCATAGGAGTAAGTCCAACCATGATATACTTTTATCCAAGTTATGGAAGTTAAATATTGCTCCTAAAATTAAGATTTTTGCTTGGTCTTTGATTAGAAATGCACTTAAAATTTGGGATCTGCTCTTTCAATTTAATCATAATATTCCTTCATTTTGCCCTCTTTGTTTGAATTCAATTGAGACTATTGATCATCTTTTTATGCATTATTCTTTTGCTTGTCAAGTTTGGTCCTCTATCCCCTACCCAAACCCCTTGTATTGGAATAATAATTTTCTAGATTGGATTCATAAGATCAGTATTGATCCATCCTCAGCTGATGCTCTCCCTACCATATTTTATACTACTTGGGCTATTTGGACAAGTAGAAATAAAATGACTTTTAAAAATTTTCAACTTTCACTAGTTGACTGTTTGTTTCAAGCTTTCATACTCAGCTCTAGCTATGCCAAAGCCAATCCCAAATGCTCATAGCCAAAGATCTCGAAATGCTTTCACATTAAATGGCAACCTCCTAATACTAACCAAGCCAAGTCAAACTTCAATGCTTCTGTCCGGAATAATGTCGCTTCTATTGGATTTGTTATTTGTAATGAAGATGGATAACCTCTAGTCGCAGCTAACAAACAGATTGGTTTTGCTAATGTTCTTATTGCAGAGGCTACAGCACTGCGGGAGGGCTTACACATAGCGGTCTTACATCACTTTCCTAATGTTATTGTTGAGGGTGACTCCAAGATTGTTATGGACTGTGTCCATGGTACTTGCCAAATACCTTGGCAAATCCGAACATTGATTCAAGATATCAAGGCTCTCACTGGTCAGCTACAATCGGTTATTTTCCGTCATATATATCGAGAAGCCAACTTTGTAGCAGATTGTTTAGCATTGGCAGCTCAGAGTTCCCATAATCCATCTATTTTGTTTTTCTGTTCGCCCCTTTCTATATCCCTAGCATTTCACCTGGATTAGTTGGGAGGGGGCGTTAGTTGAGGTAATTTTGTCCTTTAGTTGTTGTTTGTATTTTTGTCACACAAAAAAAACTGCGATTTACTTCACCAACAAACTGACAATTTTGTCTTTAATCCAAACAAGACACTATCGTAGTTAGAAGAAGAGAAAGATATTTGATTGGACTCATCCTCCTTTACGCCGCAAATTAGGAGACCTTTGTTGCCACCATCAAACGACATTAATAAGGTCTCGTTACTGGGTCTCAAAAAGCCCACAACTATTGAACAAAACTCCATGACTAGCATCATTCACAATGTAGGAAATCTCTATCCATGTCAAAATTTTTGATGTGTTTAAATATAAGGTTAGCGGTTGTGGTTGTTAGTTATGAGAGAAGTAAGCACAATACGCTCGAAAGTATTGATGCTTGTTGAAAGAAATTCTGCCATTGGTCAGTAACGTGCTGTGTACGAGATTTTTATACTAAAGTTGCTGCTATGGTGGTTGTTGCGAACTAAACTGTAGAATGAGGATTTTCCGGCAACGATTGAGAGAGATAGTGCTCTCATGTCTTGTAGCTCTGTATTGACACAAGAAATTTTGAGAATATTTCTACACACATGTACTAATTGTTTCAGTTTTTCTATCTTCTATATAAAAAATACCTTTCTATACAAAGTAAAAGGGATTGGATAATCATTATTTGAACCGCTAAGCTGTGGTCCGTTGTTTATTTTAAATGATCAACAGTGTGGAGATTACATATTCAAGCCTCATTAGCATCATGAAATGAGTGGAGTGGAGGAAAAAATTGTCCTTTATTGAGAAAAAGAAGATGGTGTTGTAAATATTATATATATGTGGCTGTCTTCTGTAAATAGTCATTAGTTATGTCCTTATGATGTAAACACTACTTCTATATAAAGGGGTCTAATGAGAATAAATACACACTTCTACCTTCTCTTATATTCTGTTTCTCTATTCTATCTCTCTCTTATTCTCTAGTTTATAACACGCATTTGCTCTTTTTTTTTTTTCTTTTCTTCTTATTTGAACTCCATGATGATCTGCAAGTCTTATGGTGCAACATAGTTTCTTATACCAAGGCAAATGATCTATGAGTTTCTTTTTTTCTCTATAGATGAATATCAATTTTTTTTTTGTATGCGTTCATATAATTGTTGAAAATTTATATTTCATATACAACAATGAGAACTACATGTTCCATTGCTCAAGACTCGAGTCCTCTGACGAGTAGTCTTAGAACCTATGGTTCTATAGACATCACACGAATATTTTTCTCGTGTGTTCCCTATGGGATCGATTGTTCATATTTGTGAACACTTTGAAACTTCTGTTTCGTATATGAATTTTTTATCAGTGTTCATAGAACACATAGTTCTAATACTTATGGATCTTGATATATCTCGTCGTTTCTCTTTGTAGAAAGATGATGCATCTGACAAAATTGGACTTTGATCCTCTTGAATTTTCTGGCAAGAACTATATCAGTTGGGGTCTTAATGCTGAAATTCACCTCATGGCTAGCAATCTGGGAGATGCCATCAAAGTTAACAATAAGTCATCTGTGCAAGATCACACCAATGTTATGATTTTCAGGTGAGTAAGGCTTATGATCGAGTAGAGTGGAGCTTTCTAGAAGCAGTGATGTACCAGATGGGTTTTGATAGGAGATGGGCTTCTTGGATACTAAGGTGTGTTAGGACAGTCTCCTATTATTTCCTATTAAATGGGGAGTCTCGGGGGGTGATATGGCCATCTAGAGGCCTCAGATAGGGAGACTCCACCTTCCCCTACCTGTTTCTCTTATGTGCAGAGGCTTTATCCAAGATGATTTCACATGAAGAAGTAAGGAATCAATTACATGGGGTGATGATCTATGCAGGTGCTCCGTCGATTACTCATCTGTTTTTCGTAGATGATTCCTTCATCTTTTGTCAAGTGGAGGAGGCAGAGTGTGATGTGTTAAAGGAGATTTTGGTCAGTTATGCCAAGGTCTCAGGTCAACAGATAAATTTTGATAAGAGTTATATTTCGTTCAGTAGAAATGTACCCCTACATGTGTAGTTTGAGTTGGCTGGTAGTCTAGGGGTGCAACGAGTTTAAAAACACGGCAAGTACCTTGGCCTGTCAATTGAGATAAGTTATTCTAAAGACAAGGCATTTCGTTATCTCACAAAGAAAATTAAGAAGAAGACCAAAAGGTGGAGGTACAATCTTCTTACGGTTGCTGGGAAAGAGACTATTGTTCAAGCAGTGTTGCAATCAATCCCTAATTATGTGATGAGTATCTTTGAATTGCCCTGCATCTCTGTAGAACTATACATAAACGGCAGATTTCTGGTTTGTGGGGGGGGAAGGGGGGGGGAAGGGGGGGGGGAAGGGGTACAAAGAAAATTTGGATGGCTTGGGAACGTATGTGCGTACCAAAGGCGGAAGGTGGGATAGGTTTCAGGAATATGAGTTTGTTCAACAAAGCCCTACTTACGAAACAGGGGTGGATTTTACTACAAAGACCGGACTCATTTGATACCAGGCTGCTAAAGTCTAAGTGCTTCCTATACATAGATTTCATGCATGCAGAGCTAGGGTTTGATCCCTTTTATGCTTGGAGAAGTATCTTGAAGGACGGGAGGTGCTTCAGTTGGGAATAAGATACCAGGTTGGGGATGGTAGGTCCATTTTAGTTTGGCAAGATCTATGGCTTCCTACCCCATACAGTTTTCGGCCTTTTTCCAGGCCTATGGAAGGCACAGAAGATTTGATGGTTTGAGAAATTATTGACCAAGAAAAAAGCACTTGGTTGATGCCTATGATCCTTTAGTTGTTCACAGAAGATAAGGCGGAAGTGATTGGTTTAATTCCCCTGAGCCTGCGACAGGTTGATGATAGACTAATATGGAACTTCAAGAAGAATGACGTCTATTCCGTCAAAAGTGGATATCACATTGCTAGGGTTGCACAGAACCATGTTGTGCAGGCCTATCCTTCAGGGACGTCTGGAACTTCGATAAGCAGGTGTTGGCATCAAATATGGAAAGCAAGAGTCCCTTCTAAGGTACGTTCCTTTACCTGAAGGTTGTGTAACGAAGTGTTGCCCATAAGAACGACGTTAGCTAGAAGAGTTGGGCTTCTTGATATGAACTGTGCTTTCTGCCACTCTAGGCCGGAAACAAGTGTTCATCTGTTTCGGGATTGTGAGGTAATAAAGAGCTATTGGCTGCTGAGTCTGTTGCATTTTCACTCATTGAGTTTCCCTGATGCATCTATTATGGATTGGATACTGATGGTGATGGATACTCTATCCTCCCAACAACTTGATGTTTTCTTGATTCTGCTTTGGGCAGCTTGGATAGAGAGGAACAATAGTGTGTGGAATGGTGGGGTCCCTAACCCCTCAAATATGGTGGTCTAGGCACTAAAATTTTTGGATAATTACCAGAAGGTGCACCCGGTTGCTACACATTCTCAGAAGCGAGTCAAGTCAAAGTGGATGCGTCCTCCAAGGGGTCGACTTAAAATCAATGTGGATGGTTCCTACTGCAGGGAAACGGGAAAGGGTGGAATATGTGTCATAGTCCGAGATGGGGATGGGGTGTGTCAGGCTACACTCTCAAGGCATATGACCTTTGCACAATCGACATTTCACTGTGAGGTAGAAGCACTGCGAGCGGGACTACTCATTGCAATACACCAACAATGGGATGAGGTTGAGATAGAAGGAGATTGTGCACTGCTGCTAAATGGCCTAGCTAAGGAAGATGGGGATTTATCTGTGGTTAGCGGTATTCTTATTGATTGCCAACATTACCTACAGTCTTTCAATTTTGTTCTTCATAGACACATCTTTCGTGAAGCAAACGGTGTAGCAAATAGGCTTACTCATCTTGCTAGAGTATATATGTTAGATGATTTTTGAACAGACGACACACTTGATTGTATTCCGAATGTCCTTATTGAGAATGGGTGTAATGGGACACAAGGTTTAGGCACTATGTCCCCCTCGTTGTCCTCTCCAATCTTAAGTAATAATATTTTAGATAGGATCTCTACCTGACGGGTACCTTTGCTTGTTTTCAAAAAGAAAAGAAAAAATGGTATAGATCTCCTTTAAAAAAAAAATGGTATAGATTTTTTTTAATAGGAATTTATTTTATTTTAGTTTTTTTACCAAACCCAAATAGGGCAACTATCATTCATCTAAAGTCAGAAAGGGTCATTACATATCCTCCCTCTACCATCATGGGGTAGACAAAGAGTTTGTGGTAGTAGCACAGTGATACATAGATTAGGTCCAATCATTTGACTGTTCCATGCTCAAAAAGGGCCTATAGATTATTGACTACTACATATTAAGTAGGCAGAGTAAACTAGACTCGATGACGCTCACTAAAACCTGGAAGCATAGCTCCCTAACAAAGTAAGGATTTTAATCAAAAGACTAAACTAAAAAGCTAAAGGCCTAAACCCATATCCCAAATTAAAGGCCCACTGGGGTAGCTCAAAGGAGAAAGCCCAAACAGGATCTGGAGCAAGCCTAAACATCACCATTCGTAAGCGTCTGCCCGTGCATCGCCATGCGCCACCACCAGTCCGCCATAATGGCGCAACGCTTACCCCACCCGAACCAAGCCTTATCGGCTCGACCCGCGACGCACTACCGTACTTGGCCTACTTTGCCGCGCACCCCTCCAGAGTCCGAAGTCACTGCTCCGCCTCCAGATCTTCACCACTGCACAGATCCTCAGAACCACGCTATTGCTCCCCATCAGAACCCCGCTGCCATCCAGATCTGTAGAGCCCACGCTGAAGCCTACCACCGTGCACAACACAAACCAAACCCAAAGATTTCATCGGGAACTTACCACCGCCACCCGTCCAAAGCCTTGAGATTCAACACCTCCCCGAGCAAATAGCAAATCCCAACTGGCAGCAGCCCATTAGTGGAGAGGCAAACCCTCACCGATCTCGAGCACCACCGGACGAGCAAAATTCTCAAAACCTAGGTTTTTGGGTGCTCTAGGTTTTCTGAAGCTCTGTTGTGTTTTTGCACGGACCTTTCAGTTAAATAGGAATTGATTTTATTGATACATTCAAAAGCGAGTGCCAATTTAAACCCTGAAAAGATGTCAAACGTTAGTATAGAGTAAGCAGGGATAGTTCAAGCTGGGGATTGAGGGTACTACATGCAATACACGAAATCAAGAGACAAGAATATACATCCCACAAAATTATTAGAAACCATATACAAGTTCACACGAAAATTACAAGTTACATATGCACATATTTCGAGACAAACAAAAGTTTAGAAAGAAAGACATACATTTCACCGAAATTAGAGAGCAAAGAACAATGAAGCAATGAAATCACAACCTATATATATACACTAATTCGAAACAAAAGTGAGAAATGCAACATAGAATGGGTTTTGGAAATCATACTCCTACTTATATACATTTTACAAGTCATAGTCACATTAGGAATCCACATATAACAAGGATTACTACTTCTACACTAATTAGGAATCCAAATATACATAGGAAACAAAATCCCTAACCACCAACCAAAATCCCTAAAAAAACACAATTCCTAAAAAACACACAGCAAACTCCTAAAAACCACCAAAATAATTCCTACAAAACGTCAAGAGTATATTTCGGCCAAGATTAATTATTTACACATTATCTTCGAATTAACGACAATATTTTCAGATTATAACTTGATTATTTACGATTTACATTCATACTAAAAACCTAAAACCGATTTACACATGTACAAGAACACCAAAAACGTAAACAAGGGCGGTTTTGAAGATCAAAAGATAAATTTTCAGAAAACAATAAAGAAAGAAAACGTTTTATATACATAGGTGGGAAAAGAAGAACTTTTGGAAAATAATTCATCAAGAAAAATTCAAGATCAATCCATTCATGCAATCTTTTTATATTATTAGTTACCATGGAACATTATCAACCAAGAAACAAAGATCAAAGCAACTAATGTCCCTTATTTTACTTTCCTTTACACAATTGATCAAGCAAAGCACTCAAACAATATATTTCGAAGACAAGTATCACACAATCAAAGCAATTTGCAATCTCATGTCTTCGAATCATTAAGAACAAGTGAAAGTTTGGTTAATAATCATGCAAATCCAAGTACTCAAAGCAAGTCAATTCAAAGCAAGAACAATCTGATTTTGATTGATGTCCTAAGCCTTTACTACTCACTTGAATTAGGGTTACAAAGCATAAACCTAATTACTAGCTCCAATTACATGCAATCATCCTAAGTTTCGAACCAAAGAACAAGAACACATAAAAGATTTCAATCAAACAAAATCAGATCATCATTCCATGCATTTGGAAACTAACAAGAATCAAGAACACATAAAGTTTTAATCATTGGAAAGAACATCAAAATTGAATCTAAAAATTAGATTATACAATCATGGTTTCGGTTTTGCACAAAAGAAATCAAAAGCAGAATTTCTATAAAAAAAAACACTAAACTGTGAAGAAAACATATGGAAGGTGGTATGAACGGTTTAGTCACATGCCAAAGATCCAAAGTAGCTCCAAGGTGGTGGCACAAGGTGGAGGATGGCACGGCTAGGAACTTGAAGATGTGAAAAACCTAAAAACTTAATAGCACACAAGTGAGAACCGAAATTGTGGAGAAAGATTGTAACCTTGGAACGTCAAAACCAAGGGGTATTTATATTGTGACGTCCAAAGCTTCTCCCAATTTTTTCCCAACTTGATTCTCCTAGTTTGTATTGATTCGGGATTTCCTTCTAATTTTCTGATTGGTTAACACATCCTTCGACAAATAAAATAATTCCACATCATCAAAGTGGCGTCACACATCCCAATCCGTGTCCTCATTGCCTTTTTAGAAGAGTTGACATCAAGAATCATGTAGAACCTTCATGAAGTTCACGGCAAAATCAAATCCAAAACCAACTAGAAATCCGAACTCCATAAGACTTTGAAATCTGAATTCCTTGTGATTTTCTCCAAGTGTGCACGGCATGTGACCTTTATAGCACGTTCTAGACATTTCTCGAGCCCTCCATGTTGTCTCCTAGCTTCCACAGGTTTCCTAGTGCAAGTAGAAATCCATATACAATCAGGTTTCCTAGTCGAATACAAACTTCTTTTCCGAGATGCTTCTACACTCTTCCTGAACCTTCTTGAGTAATCCTTATCCAACAGGGACCCCTTATCACACTAGGTTTCCTTATCTGAGTAGAATTGGGTTTCCTTGTTCAAGTAGAACTCTTAGTCCAAGTCGACTTCAGACTCCTACTCCAACTGGGATTCCTTTTCCTAGTCAAACTGGGAAAACTTCCATTTCTTCATTTCTGCATCCTTTGTGCTTTCCTTAGTCATTTTTGGACTTTGAGACTCCATTTTACCTGTAAAAACACTAACTAAATTAAATTGATCAAGTTAAAGGAAATAACTTAGCAAAATATTGGGTTTAAACATTATAAAAGTCGCATTTTATGCTCCTATCATTTATTAGTAATCAAGTCATGAAATAAGCCAGAGTCTAAGAGTGTGTTTGGATGAGAGAAAAATGATGGAATTTAATTAAAAGTGAGGATTTCATAATTCCTAAAAGCCAATTCTCTGGCTTGGCATTATCAGATTGGAAATTTTAAATTTCTCTGTGGAGAAAAACGAAGGAATTCATTATTTAAATTCTCCACTTCAATTTCTACTAAAATATGTGTCATTTACGAATTCCTTTGTAGTATTCAATTTTTATTTCGAAAACAAAACCTTTTTTTTTTTTTTTTAAACTTTCTTAATTCATTACACATTTCAAATCCTAAATAGATACAACCAAACAATAGAAATTGTAATTAATGGAATTTTAGATTGATGGAGTAAAAGATTTCATCATTTATAAATTCCTACATATTTTATAATTTTTTGATCCAAACGTACCCTAGCATATTATACAAAACAAAATTCAGAAATCCAGATAACCTATTTAAGCCAAACTAAACTCATTAAAGTATAAAGAGACGCTTTCAAAACAACAAACTTAAGCTACGCAAGAACAATCTCGCTTCCTAAGGAAAAAAATCATTCATCTAGTCTAATCTGCCATCATGCAATTGTGATACAAATATCAACTGGAAACATGTTAGAAAAGCTTATAGAAATCACTCCTACTTTTAAATGCTTGCGTCCAGAATGTCTAAGCAAGTGCTTTCTCTTTCCCCCTAGGGTTGGAGCTAGTACTTGCTTCAGATTCGTCACCAGCCAACAACCTTGGTATCAGGTTGGTCTTCTTGCTTTGATTTTTATCAAATTCTCTGTCATTCTTAGCATTTTTACCTTTCCCTGCCATTTCATAAGGTAGCTTGTTCACACTGCCCACTAGGTGACCTCCTTTTCTCTTTGGTTGTTGTTGGGGTCGAAATTGAGGACTTAGAGGCTTGCCGTTGTTGGGCTTGATAATACCATCTCCCTTGAGTTACGAGACTAGGCCCAAAGTCTTTCCTATGATATTTCTTATGATGGTGATGATCCAAGCATGTGGTATCGAAAAAGAAATAGGGCTTAATAGTGTGCTTAGTGTGGAAACTATAGGATTTTACAAGTATAACAGGATGTATGCTCCTCATAAAGGATTTAGGGTGGATACGAGGTTATCAATTGGTAATACGAGGTGAGTGTCTAGGGAAGAATGAGTAAGGTTTGGTAAGCTTAAAACTAGTTATGCATGAAGGGAGTGGTGATGGTTCGCATGCAGGGCTTGTGCTTGATGTCCATTCTTGCCCAGTGTAGTCCTCTTTATACAGGGTTCTAGGAAAAGGGTTGAGAGTTTCAAAATGGTCTGTGGCTCCCTATTTTAGCAAAGGTAAGACTTCTCTTTCTCATTGATGTCTATTAATCCCTAAGCTGAAAGGGTGTAAACATCAAGCACTGATTCAGGATTTCCTTTACTCTAAAAACTCTCTTGGGAACACTAATCTCGATTTCTTGTCAAGTTATTCCTGGTTAAGGGTTTGGAAACGATTTTGGTCTTGGATTTGCCTTAAGCTTATAAGGTGAAAACTGGGAAGCATAGATTTTGGCTTAAGGTGGGTCATAATGCAAGATGCTTTTAAGCCAGTAGGGTGATGAGATGACATATCTATTACTAACTTGTCCGCAAAAAACCCAACTTCAAATTTAGTCCTTAGCTCTCAAGATGCCTTGGACACTTGACATTTGGCCTCTATAGGGCTTGGCAAATCCTGTAACCTTCCACACCACAGCCCACTAATAAGCCCCATTTGTCCATGATGCTAGTCTGCTCGGCAGGTTGTAATAGGTGAGTCGAGGCATGTCACCGAGAATTCGGGTGTGCAATTTTGCATGGCATGTGTTACCATGTGTTTGGCCTGGGTGAGCATGTGGTTACCAAGGAATGTTCATGAGAGATAGTGTACCTGTGAAAAAGAGTGTGCCTGGTCATGGAGGAGTATCCATGTGAGCTTGGGCCTGACTCTCAAATGAGTTGTGTGACTTTGTCCTAGGGAGGGGATTGAGCTTTGTGATGTCCCTTGCTTATTATCATGCATAGCATGGCATGGCTTGGTTTGCCTCCCTTAGGTTTTAAATACAAACTTTGCAACAAGCCCAGCTTGCTAGGTATGAACAAGATGGCATAGTAGGTGTATAATTACGTTTATTACTCTAGGCTTCACTCGTTGATCCAATATCAATACAAAGGGCCTTAGATTGAGTCTAGGCCCAATTTTCATCCTTAGAAATCTCTACAAAAATAGGTTTGCATTTTCGGGTATCAACATTAGCCCCCTTGATTATGTGAGTCGTATCCACCAAGCAACATAATCAACCAAAATTTGAAGAATTTTCACCATGTGCGACAAATTGTACTTCCTTCACACTATACAAAGAATCTCCTCTCTTACAGTACTTGGTTAAATATCACTCATTAATTTGGAGAGTGATAGGAGCATTTTAATGTGATATTTTAGTAGTTAATTCCTCACATTTTGCTTAGGTAATTCCTTAACCGAATTGATTTTTAACTTAATTTCTATTTCTAGGTACATTGGAGTAGATGATGAAGAAATGAGTGTTAGGTCCATAATTACCTAAAAATGATGGAGAAAAATGGAAATGCACTAAAAGGTCAACTTTACACATTTTCCTACTCCGGCTAGGAGAAACCGAGTCAAGCAAGGAGGGAGGAGCGGCCACCTGACCAAATGAACTTCAAATGAGCTGAAAGTTTTTAGACCCATTCTAGACATACTAAGGAACATTTCTTATCCAGAGTGAAAGAGCCAAATAGGAGTGGAAGGTCTTCAAAAGATTGGTCCAAATTTCTGACTAAAAGACGAAAACTGCAAAATGGACCTGAACGTATTCTAGAAGCATTTCTGGCCAAAACCACTGTTCCAAAAGCTCTGAAATTTTACCAGGATGATCTAAATTCATGGAGGAATATTTGTTATGAAAAAGTCATGGGCAAAATCTGAACTTTAGGTGGAGATAAAATTGAAGTAAGAAATTAGCAGAAAATCCACCATCATCACCACCCAAAAAACCTAATTCCATGTTTTAGGGTGTAATCATCTTGTTCTCTCTATATTACCCAAAAATCCACCATCATCACCTAAAAGCATTCCATATTTTAGGGTGTGATCATCATGTTTTCCTCATCATTACTTACCCTAATTTACTCCATCTTTTCCATAACTTTTTCCCCTTTTTAGGGATCCATTACCACTATCCATATTTTTTTATAATACTTGGTTTCTCTCTTTTTCTTCCATTCATCATTTCACTCTTCTTTCTCTTCTCTATATAAACACCTTCTCCTCTCACTCTCAACCATCTCTTCCTTCATCCATTTTTCATCTTCTCTATCTCTCCATTTCCTATCCATTTTCCTTTCCATTCTCTAGTCTTCTTGTTCTGCATTTTCAAGCAAGGAGAAAGAGAAGCCATGCAATACATCAATTTTCTAGCCGCCATCCACCCTTGTGTCATCCCTATAATATTGATTGCTTTCAAGGATCTTCAAGTTTTTCGTCTCAAGGCTTTATCATTCATTTTTCACGGTGTATTATATCCTTTCTCTTATTTTCTTTGTTTGATTTTGTAAAACTATGAATTCTAGTTAACATGACGTTATGGGCAAAGTTTAAAGCCCGTCTTTATGGTTGAATAAAAGTTGCAATTTCTTTATCGTTGGTTTCTATGTTGCTTATGTGAAATGATCAATTGATTTTGTTTTATGGAAAACTTTTATATGTTTTTTATTCTTTGGTGCGCAACTTAGGATGGTTGCATATAATTGGAGCTAGTAATTAGGTTTATACTTTGTAATGCTAATTTGAATAAATAGTAAAGGCTTTAGACAAAAGTTGAAATCAATTGGTTTGTATTATTGAATAGACATGCTTTGTGTACTAGGATTAATAGAATTATTGACCAAACTTTCACTTGCTCTTAATGATTTGAAACTTGAGTTTGCATGGTTGCTTTGATTGTGCGAAACCTGTTTTCAAAATATATTGGTTAGGTGCTTTGCTTGATCAATTGTGTAAAGGGAAGTAAAATAAGGGACATTGATTGCTTTGATCTTTGTTTCTTGGTTGATATATTCTCGTACCATAGATAACCAACTATTAGAATTGTAACCGGATTTCTTGCATATGGATGTAGATTTTGATCTTTGTTCCTTACGTTGTACCCTTGTATATGTGTTTTT
This sequence comes from Rosa lucieae, assembly GCA_024704745.1. Classification (NCBI taxonomy): domain Eukaryota; kingdom Viridiplantae; phylum Streptophyta; class Magnoliopsida; order Rosales; family Rosaceae; genus Rosa; species Rosa lucieae. The sequence goes on from JANPXK010000594.1 coordinate 28,086, forward strand.
TACATTTTATTTATTTTATTTATTTTAATTTTCAATCTTATAATTGTAAAACTTTTTTTGTGTTTACTTGTATATATTTCTTTTCTTTGTTTTATTTTTGTAAATAATACTTCTTATTGTTTAATTTCTTTATTTGTTTACACAATTACAAGTGTACCCTCAATCCCCGACTTGAGCGATCCTTATTTATTCTATACTAACGATGATATTTTTCAGGGTTTAAATATGGCGCACATTTAGAGCGTATTAGAGAGTGTTCACCAAAGAACTATTGTTTTGAGTGCTTCTAAAAAAGATTTGGCATGCTTGCTTGTAGCTTGGTTTGTTGGGGCTGTGGTTTGCCTTTAGGAGCGTGTGCCATTTATGGCATCATAATATGGCTGCATCATGTAATTTTTATATAAATAAAAATTTTATATACACACACTCATTCACTTAATACATACCCCTTCTTTTTTAAATTTATTTAATTACCACATTAACCTTCAATTGAAAAAAAAAAGAAAAAAGAAAGAATAAAAGACTCCATCAAGATGGGAAGACAACAACATCGCAGTCCCTAAGAAGTAGTATAGATGTTGATGGACAACTATGGTTAATAAGTTTATAAAGCCTATATGGTATTGACATCCTCTATATTAATTTATATCGCTATATCTCCATATAATTATATATGTATGATTGGCAGTGGCTTAATGCATGGTGTTTGACAAGACAAGACGAGAGAAGGATGAGAGGTTAACGATATGAAGGAGTGTGCCAGTGGAAGGCTATGAACGAAATTAGAGTTGGGAGGTAGGTGGTGAACTGGTGATTGATTTGAAACAATTGTTATAATTAATTCTTTTTTAATAAAATGAAGAGGGTTTATAAGGAAGTTTAAAGAAAAAGTTGCACAAAAAAATTGAAGATATATACACAGTCTTTCTATGCTAAGGACCTCCTTAGATTTTAAAATCTAAGGATTTTCTTGAATAGACTCACTTTTCAATTACATATCCATATCTCGACCATTCAGTTTTTAGGTCATAATATATAGATCAATTCTGCAAATTGATCGTTAAGGTATCGAACTATATTAAATCAATGAACGAACCTAATCTGTCCAACTGAACTGTTCATGCTCATAATTGTAAATCACAGTTTTGAATGCTTTAATGATAATCTATTTGGATGAAAATTTGCAGAAATAATCTATACATTATGACCTAAAACCTGAATGGTCGAGACGTGGATATGCAATCGAAAAGTGAGTCCATTCAAGGAAATTCTTAGATTTTAAAATCTAAGAGGTCCTTAGCATAGAAAGACTATATATATATATATATATATATATATATATATATATTGTTTGCAATTTCTTACGACACTTCTAGTATTACCACACATATACTCACTCATGCGTACTTGTAAGACATAGAAAGTATCGTTAGATGTATATAACTTGGCATGCAGTTTATAGAAACATAGTGTCACGCCCCTGATTTTACACACATGAAAACCGATATATATAACCCCATAATTATATATGCGTGAACGTCCAGTCATCAATACAAAGTACCTGAAATCTTTTTTCCCTTAAACTTACACACATATTGATGCCCTGAACCCTCAAAGTTAATATACACTCGCTCCAAAGAGTTATATATTACACAAGCTTACGAATTAAATTGTCAACAACAAGATAAACGTAAATGCTCCTCAGAGCTCACTACAACGGAAGTCTCTATGACGGTAAGGTTACAAAATTGACTTACTACCGTTAAGCTGCAAGCACGCTACCTCAGCATCAGCCACGATCAACCTGACCTGCAGAAATAACCCCTACACCGTTGGAATGGTGTACCGGGTTGCCACACAACAAACCCGGTAAGTTTTTGCAAGCCCGTATGAGTAACTCAAAACAACTCACACAATATCACGGGATAAAAGCCCGCACAACTCACGCCAAACACGAGGAAAACCTTTCGACTCGAGAATAAGGAAAACATACCCTATTTTCCCAAAACAGCACATTCTTTTCCCAAAATAAACGAATACAAGTCACCCCATGACAAAGTCATATTAATTGAAACTCTGACAATTAAATATGATAAACAAGTCCTCCCAGGACATTTAAAAGAAAGAATCCCCGAAACTCCCTTTTAAAAACACGTACTCATGAGCATCAGATAGCTCCCCGCTACCCCCCATGACGTACTAACAACAAATCCGTCTAACCTAGACACACAACACATCAACACAGATTCACCACGAAACCACTAATACATGAATAAGTATGTATATGTATGTATCCCATAATATATATATGTACACACATAAACAATCACTCAGAAATGCCACCAATACATGAATACGTACATATGTATATATATATATCCCATAATATATATGTACACACATAATCATTCACTCAGAAATGCCACCAGTACATGAATACATATGTATATATATATCCCATAATATATATGTACACACATAATCATTCACTCAGAAATGCCACCAATACATGAATACATATGCATATATATATATATATATCCCATAATATATACATGTACACACATAATCATTCACTCATAAATGTCACTAATACCATCTATAGTCACAGTTAATTCCATAACTCAAAGACAATATGGTAACTAGGCTCATAACACATATAAAGCTTTGGTCACCATCTGCAACCTATCACCGTCTGTGACTCTTGGTTTTCATACCCCGTCTGGTCTTAGAACCAACCGTTGGTCACCATCTGCGACCCATACTTTTAAGACTCTATCTGGTCTCAAGTCAACGTTAAGTAAGTCACACCTGACCTAAAACGTTACAACTATCTAATTTCGGCTTTCCTTACCTCTGCTCACCATCTGTGACGCATGATCTTCAGACCCCATCTGGTCACGAAATGAAACATCAAGGTTACCATCTGCAACCTGTCACTATCTGTGATCTATCACCATCTGTAACATAAGATCTTCTTAGACCCTATCTGGTCTTAAGGTCAACGTTAAGTAAGTCGCATCTGACCTAAAAACGTTACAAACATCAAGTTTCGGCTTTCCTAATCCCTGCTCACCATCTGTGACCCATGGTACAAAGACCAATACATCTAAAATGAGTCACGCTTGACTCAAAAATGTAACATCAAGCTCAATACTTTTCAAAACAATAGAAAACATCTTTTTCTACAATATTGTTTCTATGAAAAGTCTCATTCAACAATAATATGAACCCATCATGCATATTATTCATCACACATCATCCACAAAGAATATATATATATCACGTAAATATATATATATATATATATATATGTAGTCATTCGCTCAAAAATGCCTACTAATACAAACTATAGTTTGCAGTTAAATAATTAACGCCAAAACGATAATGGTAATTCCGTTCATAAAGAACCTTGTGAGATTACTCACCTTGAAACTCCTGCTGCGTCTTCAATACAGAACAAAGCATCCAGTCCACAAAACAACCGTCCAAGGATAACTCGTCAAGCACCTAATCACATACGGTTCAACTTAGCAACAATCCACACATGATTTAAGTCCGAAACCCCTGTTTTGAACTAAAATCCCCAAAGTGACGCCAATCGAGGCGAAACCACATCCGAGACCACCCAATGTCTCCGGAATACTTCTACGATCGATATGCCAAAACCACAAGTCGATCGGACGCTCAAATCCTCACGGATCGAAACATCTAACGGTCCGAAACCGTAAAAACCCTAGCATGCTCATACGATCTCCAAAAATTACAAACAATATATCGAAATGCTCGTATCGACGAGTAGATCGAACTCAGGAACAGAAACTATCCCTGAGGTGGCCGGAAACCACCGGAAAACACCACCACAATGGCGGCACCGCCGCCGGACCAAAGTCGGAATTTGACAAAACTCCCAACACCAAAGTTCTTCATCTCAACTCCAATTTAAACTTTCATAACTACACCAAAGTCCAAAAATGAACCAATCGATCGAATTTTACCTTAGAACAAAACAGCTCGATTGAAACCCTAGAATTTCAATTCCAAAATTCGACCTCCACGAGTTGAATCGATGCAAGCCACCTTGTGGGAAGCATCATCGTCCTCCAAGCTCCAAAAGCCCTCAAAAATCACAGGCAAAGGTGGCCGGAATCTCCGACTCCGATCAAGGCGATTTCATCCCCGAAGCAGCCACTTCCAGTCGATGTAGCTTCCTCCACAGCTCGAGTCTCTCTTCAATCCTTCCACAGACCTCAAGAGGGGATTGAGGCGAGCAAAACCCACTTTTGAATCGAAGCAAACAGTGGCCGGAGGAGCGAGAACGACGCCGGCGAAGTGGAGGCTGCTCGCGGGCTCGGGAGAGAGCTGGGTTTCCGTTTTTGGAAATCTGGTCTTCTTTGCAATTTCCGGAAAATTTCGTCCTTTTATACCAAAATGGAAATTTTTTCCAAAGCCCATAACTTCTTCATACGAACTCCGATTCTCACGTTCCGCATGTCCACGAACTCGTATCGACGCGTTCTACAACTTTCGTGAAGGAAGTTTTCGGAGAATCCCAACGTATCAAAAGTCAACCTTGAATCCCCCCTAAAGTCATACTTTTCGAATAATTAATTCGTCCGAAACACTTCCGCTCCGTCCACGAGCCACGAAACCGTCCAACAACCATAAATTAGATTCCGGAAATTCCTCGGAAAATAATTCGAATTTCCGGGGCATCACACATAGGAATGGATACAAGGGCATGATGTGCAATTGAGATAGGAAGATGCTTGTAGGGGGTAAACGTGCAATTTATAAAAATATAGGGATTGGATATAAGGGCATGAAGTGCAATTGAAAAAAAAAAGAAGTGAGAGGATCGGTTGTGAGGATAATTGGTTGCGAGGGCTTGAGGTACAATTTAGAAAAATACAAGTAACAAAAATTATTGTAAGGATGTGAGATGCTATTTAGAAAAATAGTAGTCATGAAGATGGGTTGTAAGGGCTTGAGATGCAATTTAAAAAAATATAAGTCATGAAGATGGGATTGTAAGGATAGTAGTCATGAAGATGGGATTATAAGGGCTTGAGATGCTTTAGAAAAAATACAAGTCATGAAGACTATCGTAAGGATATGAAATGCAATTTAGAAATATATAGAAAGTGAGCATGTGCTTGTGAAGGTCAACGCCAATAGCCCTTCGACAATGGAGGATGTGTTTGATGAAATCCTCTACCTTTTTTTTTATGGTGGTTTGATGCTCCCCAACAATTAATGCTTACGTGTGAATAGAGAGGAATGCATGTTGAACTTGTTCCAGACTTCCGCACACACAAAAGTACACAAATATAATATAATATAATATAAAAAATATAAGGGATAAGTACTAATTACTACACTATGGTTTGGGTCCAAAGTCAGTTTAGTCCATGAACTTCTAATTTAATAAAAAACACCCCTGCACTTTCAGTTTTGCTAATTGATCTAATATATTAATCTTTCTTTAAGTGAATTCGTTAACTTTCTAATGTGACTCATCTGAAGTCCATATTTTATGAAAAGGCGATGAGGTGGCATGCCTCATCAGCTTAGGAGTTTACATGGACTTGGTGAGCTCTTCTATGATGACATGTAATTTTGTGGTTGAATGAGTGGGTCCCACTATTAGAAATATATCTATCAAACACTTTTTATTTGTTAGATTTCTAATAGTATGACCCACTTTTAAGCTGACTAGGCATGCTACCCTCATCGCCATGTCATAAAATATAAGCCCCACATGAGCCACATCAGCAGGTTAGCGGATTCACCGAATGGAATACTATCAGATTTGGACTTAATGTATCAAAACTGAAAGTGCAGGGGTATTATTTATAAAATTAGAAGTTCAGATACTAAATTGATTTTAGACCCAAATCATAGGATAGTAATTAGTATTTAGCCCTATATGTAATTATAATTTATATTTATCAAGATCAAAGATTGACCTTTCTTCATATGCCTCCTGATCCCTTCTTCTTCTATTTTTTTTTAACTAAAATAACTAACAAACAGTACACCTCCTTTCTACCCGTTCTTTTTTCATTGGACCTCAGAAAGAAAGAAGATAAAGAAGAAAATTACTTCTACGATCTCTTTCAATCTTCCGTGAGGTGATGACTTCTTTATATATAGGGGAAATGATCATTTACCCAATTTCAGCTTAAAAATTGCCCACTTGCTCTACTAAGAGTTTTTTAACCCTATTTACCCAAAACACTCTAAGAGATTATTTCCTATTACCCAATTAATTCTTTTTTTTTTAAATTATTTTTATTTATTTTTAGGACTTTTTTGCACTCTCCTTATTTCTCACTTAGAGAGAGAAGTCGTCGGATACTTTGCCGGACTATGGTGACCAGTGGCCGGCAGCCGACTCAGATGATGGGAATCCGGCGGTCGGTTACCGGAATTCGGCTACTGGTGACCGAAATCATATTATTGGCCCCCAATAACAAGTTTATTGGGGATCAATAATTAGTGAAAAATGAAGATGTTTTGAATTTTGAAAGTTTTCGGAGGTTTATCCGAATAAATAATTTTATTATAGTCCCCCAATAATCTTATTATTGCCCCAATAAACATTTTATTGCCCCTCAGTAATCTTTTTATTGCCTTCCAATAATCTTATTATTGCCCTCCAATAATCATATTATTTTGCCCTCAAGTGATTGCATAAACTCCTAAAACTAAAATGAATACACTACAGACACAATTGATCAACTTATATGTTCAATTGTACATGTTCACTTTTTTTTCCCTTCCCCATTCCGGAAGCTCACAGTAGACCAAAAAAAAAAAGAAATGCTATGGGCACCCAGAAATTGCTATGGGCACCCACCGGAGTGTGAGGCCGGCAATTCGGGTCTGGGTTCTGTAAGGCGAGGACTTTTGAGGTGGAAATGGGGTTGCGCTTCGATTGGGGAGGATTCGAGGCGCGGCCGACTCCTCCTCCTTCGCTGTCGTCCCAGAATTTGCTCTGGGCACCAGATCGGATCTATCGGGGATGAAATTGCTATGGGAACTTCGTCGATAGCCGTCAGGTGGGTGGATAAAGATGGTCGAAGATGGCAGAGCGGCGATCGGAGAGGTCGATGGTGGGGATTGGTTCGACATCGATGATGGCAGAGCGGCGATCGAAGAGGTCGGAGAGAGATATGTAATTTATTAATTAAAATGAGGGTAATAATGTCAATAGATGTTAGATTGGGTAAGTGAGATTAAAAAAACTCTTAATGGAGTAAGTAGACAATTTTGAAGCTGAAATTGGTTAAGTGGTCACGGCCCCTTATATATATATATACAGATCATATCCAGAGCAGAGCTCCGCTTTGAAATTAACGTGTGAAGTTCGAGTTTTGGGTCACTTTTCTATCGTATATCTAGATCTCGACGGTTCAGTTTTTAGGTACTAGTGTATAGATCATCTCTGCAAATTTTCAGCCAAAATGATGATCGTTAAGGCATTGATAACTGCCTTGAAGCTAGTACGATTCAGGTTGACAGATTCAGTCCATCCTTTGGTTTAAGCGAGTTAGATACCTTAACGATCATCAATTTGGCTAAAAATTTGCAGAGATGATATATACACTAGTATCTAAAAATTGAACGGTCAAGATGTGGATATGTGACTTAAAAGTAACCCAAAACTCGAACTTCGCACGTTAATTTCAAAGCGGAGCTCCGCTTTGGATAGGATCTGTGTGTGTGTGTGTGTGTGTGTGGTGTGTGTGTGTGTGTGTGTGTGTGTGTGTGTGTGTGTGTGTGTGTGTGTGTGTGTGTGTGTGTGTGTATATAAAGAAGAAACTTTCAAGGAGAAGACAACAATTGCAGATTACATAAGCCCAAGGATCAAAATTACTTAACAAAAAGTTCAAGCAACATAAATAACACTAAGTTCAAGCACAATTTACAAGCTTCTACAACTTCAATCAACTTCATCCTCATCATCAAAGATTACACCCTCCAAGGCCGGTTCATTAAGAGAGAGGTCGGCAACCTCAAGAATGCCTCCTCTAAACGTATCCATTGGATCACAATCATCTTCTCCAATATCCTACATCTCTCCACTTTTGTATTGTGGAGTTCTCCTTAATACAAGCCGAAGATTATTATGCACAAATACCAAATCTTTGGCTCTTTATGGTGTAATCCTATTCCTCCTCAAAGAGTGTATAAACTTATAGGTGCTGCAATTTCTGTCATATCATGAGGAGGAACAAGGTTGTCCTAGTAACTTTAAATCTAGGAGTGTTCTACCATGCCTTAAGGTATCAATACCTTAAGATTCGTAATTGCATCTGGGTCATCCATACTACACGGCTAAATTGGACGGACGCGCATCTGTAGGTACAGATGCATGTCCACGTCATGTGATCACCGGGTATAGCAGGTTATCGCATTGTTGAAATCAAACACTGTTCGTTGGCCGCCTTGCCGCCAAGGACCTTGAAACCACTATGCCAGAAAAGCAATCAGACGACAGAGGAGATCTGTCGTCTGATTAAAAAAATTTCTGTTGTCTAGTACGGTGCCGTCTCTTGGGGAATCAGACGACAGATTTCCTCTGTCGTCTTATTTATCAGACGACAGAAATTTGTTAGGTCTTCTGTTGTCTGATGAAATCAAGACATGAGGCTAGTGAATTCAAACGACAGATAAATGTCGTGTGAACTAAAAACAAATAACAGTTCCTTATAATTTCTGTGGTCTGAATGGACTTATAATAACAGTTAAGTGTTGTTTTATTCCAGTTCAATAACAGTTAACTGTCATTCTTATTCAGTTCAGAATACAATTATCTATCGTCTTTAGTCGCCTACGATAACATTTATATGTTGTTTTATATGCATTATAGTCACAGATAAGTGTACATTGAACTTAGTTAATACTACATTTATTTACCGTTTGATTTTAGTCACAGATGACAGTTAAATGACGTTTAAAGGGAATATAAATAACAGTTGTCTGTGGTTTTTATTAACTTATAGTAATAGTTATATGTTGTGGCATATAACTTGGAATTACAATTAAGTGTGGTTTAAAAGTTGTTAAGGTTACATTTATCTATTGTTGTGGTTTATACTCTACAACAGTTAACTGAAGGTTGAAGAGCACAGACAGGACAATTATTTGTTGCTTGAAGCTAATTTGAGCGACAGTTAAATGTTGTTTCATTTTCGACTCTGTCTTTGTTTTGACATGAAGACGACAATTATCTGTTGTTTGAGTGTCCAAATATGAACACATTTTTTCTTGTTTCTGTTGTTCTTTGACGCGTCCAACAACATTATAACAACATTATTTTGTTGTTGCTTTCTATTCCATATGTCATACTCGTATCCCTGTTGTGCCATAATCATGTAAATCTGGGAACAACACAATGCATTCATCAAATATGAAATCCATTCACAAAAAGACTAATATTTGATCAATCTGTTCCTGCAGCTATACATACATCCATCATGGAGCTAAACTTAATAAACATCACTTCAATAACCTATAGCAGTTGGCATGATCAACAAATGTAACCCAAAAAACATTGATATCTCATACTACTGATCATAAACTGTACTTGCAGGCCAAAAATAGATATACTCAGACCAACTGCATAACTAGTTAATATGGGTTATAGATGATGCATGTCCAAAATTAGAATCTTCTCGACACACTAGCTTTGTTAAATTGGCTGACATACTTTGCCCACTCGGCCCGGACCTGATCAATGTCTTTTTGTGTGTAGAAGTGATTTGATTTCCTTTCCCACTGCAAGTATTAAAAAAAATACAAATTAATGTGAATGGATATGTTTCACAACATTAATCAGAATTGGAAGGAGTTGATATTTATATATATTAGTAACCAGTAGTGCAGATTCAAAGAGACTAAATTTGTAACCAGTAGTGCGTGCAGATTCAAAGAGACTATTAATGTATATTAGTTTTAATGTTTAATCAAAATTGATCATTTCATTGAAACATGCTACATAGAGTTCACAGACTATTAATATGGATTAGTTTCACTATGTTCTTCTCTTTTGAAGGAGAGATCATGTTAAGGGAAACCGCTTTAAAGCAACAAATGCAAATCTTCTCTTAGATTTATTTCATTTATGCCCTGGACCCAAAAAAAAACATATATACAGAAGTACAGAACTCAAACATCTGCACATCAAATAACACATGAATAGCTTTGGCATATGATACCAACAGAACGAGAGAGAAAGAAATTGGTAAATAGGTAGCAAGTAAAGAAGCGAAAATTAACAAAGTTTATGTGCATACTCATAGTCAACAGCTTTAAGCACTTCATACATTGTTGTCTTTATTTATCACAAATAATCCTAAAGATACAACAAAAACTCTGGAGGCATGCTTTTAATTTCACCAAGTAAAAGTTATTATCAATTACCTGAAATAACTTGGGCAAGTAAAAGTTATATTAGAAACCGATTGAAACATTAAGTACCATCTCATTTCGAATAGATAAGGTAAACTTCATATTATTATACCAGTCCTTATTGTGGTGTAGTATGCTTCTAGAAAAGATCCTTGGATTCCCTCGTTCTGTGTAAGAGAAATGGGACATAAAAAGTATCTGTTAGCTGAATGATGATAATTGTTGAGGTATGATAATGAGTTGCTGCTATAATTAGATTGTGAAGGGAATGGTAGCTATTACCTTCTCATTAACTAAAACAAACTGAAGACCATTGTTTCTAGGAACAGGTCTGTATTTCTTCACTCTCCACACCTTGCAGACTCGCCCTTTGATTTGTAGGTCAGTCTGTAAAGGCTGGATATCTCGTATTCAAACGATTGCCATTGTGGGTATCACCTGTCAATAATGAATAATAATGCAAGTAAGTAGTTATTAGAAAAAGCAAAAAAAAAAACAAAAAAAAAGGAAGAGGAAACAGGTGCTGAATATGTTATAAAAGAAATAATACTTTGAAACCAATTCAGCTATCATACTTTTACAGTATAGTGACAACTATAGAATGGTATTAAAAGTTATGTGCAATAGAGAATAACAAATCTAGTAGTACCAAAATTTTTACAAAAGCAAACACACAATTCAAATATGATCATACCCTTACTTGCAGTGGCATCATGCTGATCATACACAAAACTAAACTAAAATGCACCCAATACTTTAAGCTATGCTCGAGGATACGTACTTGAGATCTCAATATATAGATCTTTAGATTGAGGATAGTTCAATACTTCCAAATGTTTTTTAAAATTCCAGAGGAACCTAGAAAATGGGCTATTCGTCCAGTGTTCTGTTCTTGATTAAACCGTTTCCTGATTGTAGACTTATGATCAAGTACAAACCTTAATATGTATGCACTATTATTCGAAACTGCATAGTTTTAATACTTCCTCTAAGTTACAAAAAAAATGAAAAAGGAAAGGTATTTATTCTAAGAGGATTAATTACACATATAAACTTATTCGTTGATCAGTTTTAGGGAATAGAAATACTAGCTCTTTGCCTCTTTCCCATCGAAAGTTTACTTGCAACTATAATTTTTCTTTTCTAATGTTTTACATTCTTACGTTTTTTTTAAAACATAGCATAGGCAAATCTACATTTTGAAGCAAAAGCTATCATCTCTCTAGCAAATCAACTTGCAACAAACAATGGCATTTCTTATTGCAAGTCATAAATTGTTTGCTCTATTGAAGCACGAATCAAAACAACCTTCATATAAGGATCACATCTTTATAAGCAGTGCAAGACATCCACATCTAAAAGTGAATCATAAACTGACACATTTTCTGGGATAAAAAAAAAAAAAAAAAAAAGAGACCTCATAGGTGGTATTTCAGTATCTGACCTGCAGCTCTCCTGCTCTCCTCAACACAAATCCAAAAATCGCCTTCCTTCTCCTTCTTCAAGACAAACCCAATATGAAAATCGTAAACCCCTGCATCACCAAAACCCCTAGTCATATGTAAAGGAATGGACTGCAGCTAGTATAGTTATAATAAGCATTAAAAATCCAAACATATTAGGCAAGGGAAATCTTATCCTCACCATCAACCCATTTAGTATAAACTAGATAGATAGCCCGCGCTTTGCTGCGGGTCTCTTTGTTATTGATACGTGTTTTCAGTTGATTAGAGTACATAAACAACAATTATCTTTTGGTAGTTAAACTCAAAATTAAGCTAGATAGCCCGTGCTTTCTTTCTAGATTTTCTGAACCCAGAGAGTAAAGAGTATGCTACACTCCAAAACCAGTGGCAACTGCAACTACGATCCCCAAAGGCTTGAACATAGATACAAAAATCGGCCCTATCATGTTAAGACACCATGTTGATACACCAACCTGGAAAGCTGAGCAAAAAACTCCCTGAAATAGTATCATTGAAAGTTTGAGCAAGTTTCAAAGCAAGCAACATATCATGGTTAAATTAGATTGTTTATTCACCAAGTACAGAACAGCTAACAACCTTTAGTTTAGGATTTAAGCGCCTAACCATCAGCACAAAACTGAAAATGAATGAGAAACAACATTGCTTTTTCCCTGTGCTCTATTTTGGTCTTAAAGTCTACCAAATACTTGAGGAAATAGTGAAAATTTGGTATTTAATACAAAAAAAGGGTTTGCAATAAGAAACATGAAAGGATAATAACCATCGATAGATACAATAGCAATACTAATATATATTTTCAGTTGAAAGTGGCATCATAAACCCACCCTTAAAGCAGTTTTGCGGAGAGGTGATAAGCGCATATAAACCTTCATGAGCTTGAATATTATTATGTCCAGAGGAAGTTTAACAGTGTTATGATGTTCAAGGCAGGGATGACCTGCAAGAGAAAGCAGTGAGTGACAGTTTCAGAAGTTAATCATGAGTTCATGACTAAGCATTTTGAGAGTGGATAAGGCACTCACTTCATGTTTGTGCAGTGGTAATTCTTTTCCGTGGGTCTTGATTCAATAGGCGCTTGACCAAATTACTTTTGCCTCTATAGAGAATGTGGCCAAGGTTCATTGAAACTTGGATCAACTTTTAGAACTGCCCGAAAAATGCCAAACTTCGTTCAAGGCCAAAATGGACAGCTGCCACACAATAGAATGTGTGCAATCACACCTACGCTCCAGACATCAGCCTCTGTACCATAAGCCATATGTAACACTTTGGGGGCTACACAGTATGTACTACCAGCAATTTTGATAAACTTTTCATCTGCGAAGATTATTCACTCATAAGAAAACACTGACCAAATAACTCTACTAAAAGATCAAGTAGCTGTGCGCATTATAAAAAGAAGAATTGACCAACCTGGTTTCACAAAATCTGACAGGCCAAAGTCTGTAGCCTTCAACTATGAATCTTCATCCAGATATTAAGCACACTTGATGAGTACATGATGAAGCTGGGGAAAAAATGCAACTATGATATATAGATGAACAGATAAGAGATAAAGTTGGTCAGACTTAGATTTACTAAGCTTAAAAAGTTGTTGATCCAGCAATGCATTCATTAACTAATTATATAACAATTACGGATTCATTGACTTTCAAGTTGACTTGAATCAAAAGGAAACTTGGTATACATCATATCAAGATAGAATCACAAAGTGAACCCAAGTTGATGTCACTATGAGCAATCAAATGTCTATATGTCATCTTTTATCAAAACTCATCTCACTCTGAACAATATGGTTTACTTGTAATCTAAACCAACTTCAGATATCATCAATTTCATGTTCAAAAGGGAGAGTGATAAACAACCAATATGAACACAGTAGGGAAGAATACCCTAGCTGCTAGAATTGAACTTAAATTTTCAAGTCAAAGAAAGTTGGATTGTTTCCAGGGAGGAAACTCCTCCTGATGAACACAAAATGGTGGGATCTAAACTCTTTACTTAAATTGGATCAAAGTTGGAAGTTAGTCTCTGTTTCTTCCATTATTAACCATCACAGGGGTATAAAAGTTGGAAGTTAGTCTCTGTTTCTTAGCCTCACCCTCCACCTCAACCATCACAGGGGCACTGATGCTGGTCATCCAAAAATTAGATTTGGTAAAGGGTTGGCCAAAACCAATCAATATAATTTCATACTAATAAAAGTTTAAAGAATACCTATAAATTTTGATGTTTTGGGAGGCCGTTCTGCTGGTACCTGTTCTTCCTTGTCATCACTTTCAATGTCATCTCCAGCAAGATCATCATTGTTATCCATATCCTCCTCCTCTGCATTTTCCTGACCATTGATAAACACTGGAGGGTAGTAAATATGTTGGTGAGAAAATGCAGAATGTGTTGTTATCAAGAAATACAGCTGCTTTCTAAAGTTTGTGTATCTCAGATGGCAGTTTTCCTAATTATCAACATCAGAAGATAAATAAAGTAATACTATGACCTTTTTTGAAAGAGAAAGGTAAAGGAAGGTAGTTGCGCTTCTTAAAATGGAATTAGACTGACCAATATCAGTATGCCCGACAGGCTGGATATTGTTGACAACCCACAATAACAAGACTCACCGAGCTTGCAGAAACACCGAATCCAAAACCCAGAAATCGAGCTTGAAGAATCACCACTTGAACCCAGAAATCAAGCTTGAAGAATGAAGAATCACCAAGCTTCGAGGTTGAAGAATCACCGAGCTTGAAGCCTTGAAGCCTTGAACCCAGAAACCCAACCCAAAATCAAACCCAGAAATCCAGCCCAAAATCAAACCTAGAAAGCCCTGAAAAGTGTGAACCCAGAAATTGTGAGATTGTGAGACTAAAACCCATAAATTCGATTGAAGGTAAAACCCAGAAAGACTGAGAATCGAGTTTACCTCCGAGCTGGAGAGCTAAAGAGCTGGCCAGAGAGAGACTGAGAATCGAGTCAATCGACTGATCTAGAGAGAGCCTGTCGAATAGTGAGAGACCGACTGGCTGACGGAGAGTGTAGAAAAGAGAGAGAGAGCGACGGAGCGACAAAACCCAGAAGAGAGAGTGACGGAGCGTTTCGCGTTTTGACTTGCAACCCAGAAAATAGGGTTCTCTCACCTCTCTTCGCGTTTTGGGTAAGGATTCTTAGATTTGAGAGATGGCCGATTTTTTAGAGGTATAGATGGCTAAGTTTTCCTCCAGATGCTGTGAGCTTCGAGTTTCTGGTTGCTAAGAGAGTTTTAGACGGAGGTAATGTTGGTGGGAATGAAAAACACGAAGCTAGGTTTTGTGCTATGTCAAAAGAGACTTAAAATAAAAAAAAGTCAAACTCACCTTATTCAAACAACAGAATTTCTTAGCTCTGTTGTCTGAATAGTTTTCCATTAACTAGTCACCGATAGGGTTTGGGCATTTGGGAGGGAAAAGACTTAATCTTGTTGGAGGGAAATCTAAACTTTCTGCTAAGAAAATTTTCATCTTTTCAGACGACATTTAAGTGTCGTCTGAGTCTGACCATATCTTCAAAATGAAACAAGCATGGTTTCTCATTGTATTCAGACAACACATTTAATTTATGTGTCGTCTGAGTTTAGTCTGAAACACTCAGACGACAGAAATTGACCATTCTGTCGTCTGAACTCTGTTGTCTGATAGCTTTTTTGGCATAGTGAACCGTTCCAAGCTGGGCTTTTTATAATGAAAAATAGACCAAAGTAATTTCTCAGGTGTTTTTAGGTTCTTTTGACTTTTGTGTATGGTTTCTTGAATACGGGAGTGGCTGATGAGTGTTTGGGAAATTTGAATGGATTTTGTGAGAGATTTCGAGGGGTTTTCGAGAATGTGGATGATGCATTTATTAGTAGAGCAAATTGATTAAGTTGGGTTTAAAGGTCTGATGCTATGTTGGTAAAATTTGTGAGTTGGAGAAACTTGGCACTGGAGAATTTGTGAATCCTACACTATATAAGTAGTTGGTTAGAAGTTATAGGAAGATGGTAGAGACCAAGGGGTTGAAAGAACCCCTAGAGTACCTCATGCACAGAGTAGCCCATCGACGAAATATGAAGAAGAAATGGAAGTTATAGAACTTTCTAACAACTCAAAAAGCATCCGTAAGGAATTCAAGCGCCGGCCATATACCAAGTCTTTCAAAATCAGGTCGTATTGGATGTTTACTCCTTGAAATACCAGGTCATCATTCTAAGAATTATCCAGTACTAGTCGAAGCAACAACTTCTGGTACTTGCACTTGATCTCTTTCTCTTGTGAAGATGCATTGGAACATTTATTCCAGCATTCGTTATGCTAGAAATTAGAGTCTACCTGGGATTAAGCTATATGCCAGGTATGAGATTTTACTATAAAGCCTAGTGTTTAGAGGCTGAAGGCTATTTCATATGGGGGAGATTTTAGAAGAAGGAGAAGGATTAACAAAGATAAGAAAGCTGTTGTTGCTATTGGTTTTGATTCTCTTCTGCTTCCCAAATAGATCTATTTGTATAGGGCCAAATGTGTGTGGTCTCGTGCATGACTGGTTGGTTGAGAGGTCGAGTTTAATGGCTGTAATTAAGGAAGAGGTTAATGCCATTATCTTGGAAATATTGCTAGTCAATACGCGAGTTTAATGGCAGCAATTAAGGAGGTGTTTAATGCTTATGAATAGGCAGGTAGATATGTTAATGTGGGATTCCAAGTGAAAGCTAGATCAACAAGGAGCAGATGTTGTCATTGTGTGTCTGTATGTGAATGATCTTATAATTACTGGTAGCAACTCAAACTAGGTAGCTAAATTCAGGGAGACCTTGATTTCTTAATTTGAGATGACTGACATGGGCTTGAAGTCTTACTTGTTATTGAGATACTACTTCCTTGTTATTAAGGTATTGCAAACCGAGAAAGGAATCTTTATTTCACAGTTGAAATATGCAAGAGATGTTTTCAGAGGTGCAAGATGGAGTTTTGCAACCCAACTCTCACTCCTCTTCAAGAAAGAACAAAGTTGGAGAAACTTGGCACTGGAGAATTTGTGAATCCTACTCTATACAAGCAGTTGGTTGGAAGTTCTTGTTATTTAGCGGTGAACATATTCCCCATACCTACTTGCAGCTGTTATACCTGGAATTCTACAATTTAAAGGCATCAGAATGATTGACCGTGCTCTGGATTGTATCATGATGCTAATCACACACGAAGAGTCGTAGCACATTGTATTAACTGGTTTTGGTTGGTATCGGGCTGGGTGGATCCTTTTGGTTCTGGGCTCTGTCTTCCCCTTGGGCCATTGTGGGCTCTAAATTAATTTTAATACTAGCAGACTTAATTTTGTGCAAGTTAAATAAAGAAAAACGTTGATGACGGGGTGATAATATTTCCAATTACTTTTGATAATGTATTTCATAATGAATATGGCTCATTAGACAAAATAACTACGTAATGATGTTGGTCGAAATGAGAATACAGTAACTTGTTACTCAAATTAATGAACATTAAAAAGAGAGTGTTCGAACTATTATTTTGTGATTGGGGTTTGGGGTTTGGGGTTTAGGGTTGTGATTCAAAGTGGACTGAGTACGAATGCATCAAATGAATACTTCGTGAATAGCCATGCATCATAACATCAATATCCGATTTCAAGAAAACCTTCTTACTACTATGGCTTTGGGAATGATTAATGAATTATCGTATATTTTTCCACATGGATGAAAAGAGTTTTGAATTAGCAATTGGTTAGTGCATACCTAACGATCCGACATGATGCAGTACATGGTCATGTAACTAGAGCTAGTACTGACAAAATGTTTATCCATTGGCATTTATGTAGACATCATCCCTCCAATATGTTTACGCTTTGGAGTTTAGAGATCATGTCTACAATCTACGGTTTGAGATTTAGGGTTTAGGGATTCACATTGTCATGACGATAATGGAGGAGGTGAACCATTGTCAGTCGGGGTTGACGTCCTTTACTGCGGTTCCACCCTATATTATGGAGAAACAAAAACAGACTCAGATTCATGTAGGGTAGCCTTAAGCCGACGTCGTGCTTGCTCCATATCATGACGACGTACACTATCCATATGTCAAATGTGTAGTCCCATTCAATAAGAGCTACACCTAGCATGTGTCAGGTGGGTTTTACACTTTTATCCTTCAATAGTTCATCTGTTTTGCTTAATTAATATTGACTGATAAGCTTGGGAGGACAAGTAATTGAAAAAAATTAACGTAAACTTACGCTACCATATATGAGTATTCCATCCACAAGATTAAAAATTCTATTACTACATGTAGATTTCCATGTCTTCTTTGAATAATGAGAAGAACCCAATTGGCCAATTCCTATGAAAAAAATGTCCACCTCACGTCAAAATGGTAACATGTCCTCTACCAAGGCCATAGTAGCTAATTGATCTCCAACTGCTGTAGCTAGAATTATGTAACATATGAAGGTAAGTACATACATATCTTAAATTCAAATTACTAAAGCCTAGATTTTAAGAAGCAATAGAATTAATCCATTCTATTTTCCTCTTTGTACGTATCAATCACCTCTTAGCATTGCGAATTGCAAGGTCTATTATGTAGCTATTACTTTGACCTTTGATTGCCATAGTGAAGTGCGAGTTAATTAATCAGGTAGGAGGACTTAATTTGTTGGATAACAGCGGAACCGTAAATATTGAAAACTAATTTTGGGTAGGGAGATATTTGCATGAATGACACACAATATGGGAGATGTGAATGAGAGATGTACAGCACAAGGGCATTTACAGAGTTCATAGAGAGAGATATGGATTGAGGAGATTCTCAGAATACCTGATAAAGGAATTCACTCTTATGATACTTCTGCAAAATAATCCTCCACACACATTACTCAACTAGACTAGCCTACTTATATAGGTCTACACTATATAAAGTATTAGACCGTTACAATAACCTTAATCCTTCCTAACTCTCATAACCTATGAAGTCACTAACTCTCACCGTTATTCTCACCATTATTTTCACCATAACTCTAAACATAGTTCTAAATTAATTTTAATACCGACAGACTTAATTTTGTGCAAGTTAAATAAAGAAAAATGCAGATGATGTGGTGATAATATTTCCAAGTACTTTTGATAAAGTATTTCATAATGAATATTAGACAAAATAACTACGTAATGATGTGGGTCAAAATAGATATGGCTCATTAGTTAAAATAAAAACTACCAAGGCCATAGTAGCCAATTGATCTCCAACTGCTGCATCTAGAGTTATGAAATGTATGAGGGTAAGTACATCTCTTAAAATCGAATGACTAAAACCTAGATTTTAGAAGAAATAGAATTAATCGATTCCATTTTCCTCTCTGTACATATCAATCACCTCTCGGCATTGCAAATTGCAAGGTCTTGTACCTAGTTGTTACTTTGCAAGGTGGTCAACCCTATATACGCTTAAACTTGATTGAGTATAGCCTAATGACTGGTACATATTAAGGTTGAGTTTCTTATTTAAGTTGACTAAGCTTAACTCATTATTCTATTCCCTCCACGGCTCCACCTTGTTCATTTTGGAATGTATACTCACTACTAGAATAATGTCATTAGACATCGCCACTATTAAATCGGTCAGGATTGCACCTGATGTTAAAAATCGTTTTAACATCAGTTTGTGAAAAAACCGATTTCTATTGTTATTATAGACATCAGTCACTAACTGAACCGATGAGAAAGGTTTTGTTGGAAAAAATTTTAAAACTGCGGAGGGACTAACTTTAAAAAATTTGAGAACGCGCGGGGACTAAAATTTCATTCCCCCCCAACAGTCCAACACTTAGTATTTTTTCCGCTTTCTCTAAAATTTCGAACCCAGACCCCAGACCTAGCCTCCTTCTCCAAGCTGACTGCATCGACTCCCGATCTCCTTCTCCAAGCTGACCTGCGTCGACACCCGACTTCATTCTCCAACCTAAGCCTACTGGAGCCGCCTCCAACCTGACCCCGAGTCCCCGACCTCGCTCTCTGACCCTGAGTTCCCCTGCCTCGCTCTGACCCCGAGTTCCCCTACCTCGCTCTCTGACCCCGAGTCCCCTACCTCGCTCTCTGACCCCGAGTTCCCCTACCTCGCTCTGACCCCGAGTCCCCGACCTCGCTCTCTGACCCCGAGTTCCCCTGCCTCGCTCTGACCCCGAGTTCCCCTACCTCGAGCTTGAGCTCCGATCTGACCTCGAGCTTATTAGCCGACCTGAGCTTGTCATTCTCCAACGTCTAGTCTCGTAGGTCCTCTCTCTCTCTCTCTCTCTTCTCTTGGTTACCACCAGTACTGATTTTCTGTCTGGTTTTGATCTAAAGTTCAGTCTTTTTTATTTAATTCTTGTGTATTTGAGTTGGGTTTGTCTTTGAATGGCTTAAATGTGTTGATTGTGTTTGATTTTAGTTCTTGCACATGTTGGCTGTCAATCTGCAGAGGAAGATCGTAGATTGAAGGTTTTCAAGTAGTGGTTTGAAGGCAAGGACTGTCTTGACATTGGCTGCTATTCTGGGGTTATCACTATACAAATCGGTAGTTATTCTTGCTTATAATGATCATCATTGTGTGTTATGAGTTTATTAGCTATGGTTTATTGTAATTTTCCTCTTCTTCTAGTCAAATGGAAAGAAGAGCATCAATCTGGGTATTTGATTGCCCATTCTGTTCTTTTTGTCCTTCCGAATTCTCATGCATTGGTTTGTTGCTTTTGTTATAGTGGTTTGATCCTGTTCTTTGGTTTTCATGGTAGTTGTTTGATGCTGTTCTGCATTTACCTTTTGTTATTGTTTTGAATTTTCGGTTTGTTATTCTGGAGCTCTGCTCTTGAAGTCATTATTATTAAATGAAATCTGTATCACTGAAAATTTATGTTGAAGTGAATTTGAAGCAATCTGTATCTATGTAGTTAGATGTAGGCAGTTAGGCATTTAAGCATTCATGGTACAACTGTTTGATGTTTTATTGGATGTGTTGAATTGTCATGTAATTGCAGCGGTTAGTCAACATTGCCTTATGATCACCCAAGATTGCAACCCCCTGAACCTTCCACCCTAAACTCTAAACCGTGAATATGAGCTATTGTTTTCTGAATTGAAGTTCTTTCAATACTGTATACTGTGCATGTTTTGCACAATGAACAATACTGAGAAACATTAATTCAGGAGAATTTCAGACTTAAGGTTTAGAGTCAGTATACTTGAGTTAAAACTCTGAACCTAACTTTTCTATTCTCAAGTACCGTTGAATCTATTTGGGGTCCAATCGCTATTACATTGGTTTCTTTTTCATTGCACAGGTTATTCATGAAAATCTGGAAATCATGTTATCACTTTCTTTGTGCTGTATGAATTTTGAGTTGTGAATAATGACTTTGTATTTCTTTTTTACTTCTCCTGTTGGCACTATATACTATGGTTATGCTCCTCTTTCATTTGCTGCTTCAATGAAGCGTTGCTAGACTTAAATTTATCTAATCCTCAATTGATATGCTCCTCTTTCAAGTTTATGTTTCTCTGTTTCTTGTTGCTTGTGGAGCTCTTGTCCACTTTGCTTTGATTGTTTTCCCAAAAGAAAAATATGATTATTACACTGATCATTTGCTAGCATTAAAGCTGTCAGTTGAATGTGAAGGTATATATTAACTAGCAATTGGTTATTCACAGGTCAACATTCATTAGTGACCAAGATCTAAGGGTTGCAGTATGAGTGTATCCACAAGGAAACAAGTAAGTGATTTCTTTTTACATGTTTAATTTGCTGAAATACACTTCATAAGAATTTCTTAAGTCTAATACTAATTTGAAGTTTATCCATATATTACAAATTGTATAAGTAGCAGTTGTCTTCTCAATTGGGTAATTATTCTTGATATACAATTATAGGTTGCTCTAATTGATTGGTATGGTTTTGAAATATAAGTTTCCTTCAGAGAATTATATAACTGAAAAATTAAACCTACAATTTGATTATGAATGCTGAAAAGTAATCCCTAATATAGGTTGTAGCAACTTCTGGAAAATATCGGTTTCTGTGGCACTATATGTTGTTATCTGTTTGTCTTGGCTGGAGCCCTATTTTGCAGTTCAGTCCTAGTTTTTGGATTGTCCTCTTTCCCTTGATTGATATCTTTTCTGTTTGCTACGCAAAAACAAAAATAAGACAAAGAAACAAAACCAAACAAAAAACAGTGAACTTACAGCTTGGAACAAAAAACAGTGAACAAAAAACAAAAAACAAACTTGGAACCTGGAATTCACAGCTTTGTATTTTAATTGTTGGTGTCTTTTTCTCTTCCATTGACACTTAATGACCTCATGAACATTTTTCAAACATTTCTGGGGCCGCATAACTCAATTTGGTAGTTGGCATCTCCATTTGAGTAGAATAATAGCAATCCCAGTAAAGTAAAGATTATTATTTCAGTATGGAACTATGGATAAGTGAATTTTGAAGTTAATTGTTCAACTATTTGTTTGTTTTCATTTACTATGAAAAATGTGAATAGTGTCCTGCTTCTGCTTCCTTTTCTCTCTAATCAATACAACGTAACACATGCATTGTCTTTGTTCTTATTTGACTGTCTGAGAATATATATGTAAGTTATTTCATTTTAGAATAGTAATGCTTACTGTTAGATTACATGTACATACATTTATTAATATCAAATAAGATTACAGGTCCATCTTATGTTTGTTAAATGTACCTGTTCTAAATCTTGGAAGAAGACTTATGCTTCTGATACAAATTCAGTTTGATAATATTTTAATTTTAATTTTTTATTTTTATCTCTGCAGTAAAGGTTTCAGTTATGATCCTCCATTAGCCCTTAAACATGGCTTACTAAAGGTAACATGAAATTAAGTTTGATTGCTATTTTTGCTTTCTTTTTTAGGAAAGGATTGAGATCAATTTTTGTTGTCACCACTTCTCACTTAGTTCTTAATTTTAGTATTGTCGTGTATATCTTGCTTTGTGTTGGGGCAGCTGGAATGTTGGGTTAGTTAAAATATCTGTGGTTTATGAAAACCTCTTTTTTGGTTTATAGCAATCGCAGGCTTTACCTCATCAAAACCAAAAAATATACTCATGAGCATTGTTTTCCTTTGTTGGTTTCAATGAGTCTGGATTATAGTGTTCATAATAGACTTCATGAGAATGTAATCCAAATGGTTAAATTCAACCAAACTGAAATAAGTCGTAAATATGGAGCTTTCATGATAATATAAATTTCATAGGAGAGAGCACGTTACCTAAATAAAGTCTGATGTTCCTGCAAGGGGTCAAACTGATATATACCACCCTCTTTGGCCCGGATTTATGTATACTCAGATTTATACCTTTAAAAAGTTTCATTTAAATTTTCAGTTCTAGGCACCATTTGTTTAGTTGAGAGAGAAGCATGCACCATTATAATTTTTTCTTTCCAGAATGTATTGGATAAATCTGGGTTTTGTACTATTTCAAATACTGTGCAGTAGAGTTACAATTGCCCAATGTAAAAATTTCAGACTTTAAGGTTTAAGGGAGTTGAACCCAGAATGACTTCTTTTCTGTTAAGGAGTTAACCACCTCTTTGAAATAAGCATGTCTAATACATGTTAGTATGTGGTTTTGCATGGTCAAATTATTTCACACATAAAGCAGCCGAAAAGGCCAATCACATTTTGGAATTTCCAGAATTTATGAGGGTTGAGGGGCTACCCTATATCATAAACTAAAGTTTTATTATGACATTTCAGGTCAGCTGAATAGCAAGGAGAGGTAGTTGGCAGCAGCAGTTTTGGGAAGGGCTAATCCTTGTTGACGCTTCCATAGTCAGGTTAGATTTTCATTATTTTCGCATTGCTCTTCGGTATTGTTTATATGAATTATTGATTTCCAGTTTGTTGTTTGATGTCATGACTTGATTGATCGAGTGTTTTCTTTTTAATTTTTTTTTTAAATGTTTCAGTCATGGATAAATCTTGGATTAATGAAGATAGGAACACTTTAAAGTATGAAATGGGTGTTGAAACTTTCTTGATTTTTGCCGAAGATAATGCCATTGACCCAAAAAGAATTCCATGCCCTTGCTCAAGATGTGTAAACTTTAAAATGAAGTCGATTAAAGTCATTAGGGGACACCTGTTTGATTATGGCTTTAGTTTGAGCTACACAAATTGGATTTGGCATGGAGAACCTACTTTGTCCTCCTGTGCCAGTATACCTATTGGCGCCCCTCCAAACCCTCAATTTTGTTCCGAAACTGTTAATATGTGTGAAGCTGCCTTCAATGAAGGTGATTATGATAAGGAGTCGTATGAGTTCAGTAGGTTTGTCGAGGAAGCAGAAAGACCATTATTTCACAATAGTGAACACACCAAGTTAGAAGCATTAGTGCAACTTCACAATTTGAAAGCTAGGTTTGGTATGAGTGATACTTGTTTTTCTGAGTTACTCGCCACTGTTGGGTCTTTGCTTCCGAAAGATAATGTATTGCCTCAAACTCTGTATGAGGCAAAGAAGACTCTCTCCAATTTGGGCCTGCAATATGAGAAAATACATGCATGTCCTAATGACTGCATATTGTTTAGGAAAGAGTTTTCGGATGCAACTATTTGTCCCAAGTGTGGTCTCTCTCGTTGGAAGCTGAAGAAGGATAAATCTGTAAAAGTGGGGCAACCAGCCAAAGTCTTGTGGTACTTTCCTATAATTCCCAGATTTAAGCGCTTGTATAAATCTGCTTCAGTGGCTGAAATGCTTATCTGGCATGAAGACAAGCGAACTCAAGATGGATACATGCGCCATCCAGCCGATTCTCCTGCTTGGAAGTTGGTTGATTATAAGTGGCCCGATTTCGCTTCTGAATCAAGAAATCTAAGGTTAGCATTATCAGCTGATGGTATTAATCCACATAGCTCTATGAGTAGTAGATATAGTTGCTGGCCTGTAATATTGGTGACGTATAATCTTCCTCCATGGTTATGCATGAAGAGGAAGTTTATGATGTTATCTTTATTAATTTCTGGTCCAAAACAGCCAGGCAATGACATAGATATCTACTTAGATCCATTGATTGATGATTTGCGATCTTTGTGGGATGGGGTTAGTGATGTCTATGATGCACATAAGAAAGAATACTTCACTCTTAGAGCTGTTTTATTGTGGACCATAAATGATTTTCCCGCATATGGAAACTTATCGGGGTGCACCACAAAAGGGTACAAAGCATGTCCAATATGCGGGGACAAAACTTCTGCCGTGCATTTGGGCCATAGTAGAAAAATGTCTTATGGCAGCCACCGTAAGTATTTGCCACGCCATCATCCATATAGGAGACAAAAGAAGGCATTTAATAATGAGCAAGAATTTGAAGTTGCACCAGCACCACTATCCGGAGAGCAAGTGTTGAAGAGACTTGAGCATCTAAACTATGAGTTCGGGAAGGGAAAAAAGAAGAGCTCGGCTGCAAATGGAGCTGGTCCTTCTTGTTGGAAGAAAAAGTCAATTTTCTTTAACTTGGAGTATTGGAAGTCGCTTCATGTTCGCCATGTTCTTGATGTCATGCATATTGAGAAGAATGTTTGCGAAAGTTTGATTGGTACTCTGTTAAACATGCCTTTTAAAACAAAAGATAGTGTTGCTGCCCGCTTAGATATGGTTCAAATGGGTGTAAGAGTTGATTTGGGTCCGAAAATTGGGGAGAAAAGAACATATTTACCTGCTGCCCCATATACTTTGTCGAGGGCGGAGAAGATAAAAATTTGCACTTCCCTATTGTTTATGAAGGTCCCTGATGGTCATTCATCAAATATCAAAAATCTGGTTTCCATGGATGATTTGAAATTGTATGGATTGAAGTCTCATGATTGCCATATGTTGATGCAACAATTGCTTCCCGTGGCCATTCGTTCGGTGCTTCCCAAACATGTCAGAATTTCTATAATGAGGCTGTGCTTCTTCTTTAATGCTTTGTGCACCAAGGTGGTCGATGTGTCCAAGTTGGATAAGCTGCAATCTGATTTGGTGTTGACGTTGTGTGAGCTGGAGAAGATATTTCCTCCGTCCTTTTTCGATATAATGGTACATCTAACTGTGCACCTAGTTAGAGAAGTTCGATTATGTGGCCCTGTTTATTATAGATGGATGTACCCATTTGAACGATTTATGAAAGTACTAAAGGGCTATGTTCGCAATCGTTTTCATCCTGAGGGTTGCATAGCTGAGAGCTATCTTGGAGAAGAATCTGTTGAGTTTTGCTCGGAGTTTTTACAACAATGTAGTTCAGTTGGTGTTCCTAAGGGTCCATCTAAGCTCTCTGGCCCACTTTCGGGTGCGAAGCTGAAGTCAATAGATGAAGAAGTCAGAGACCAGGCACATCTTCATGTGTTGTTCAATAATGCTGAGGTGGATCCATATAGAAAGTAAGTACTTTCAGCCAAGTATGATTTCTCTCGCATGTTCGAATATTTTTATAAGCACATTTTTGATTTTATAACTCTTGTTGTAGCGCACATAAGGAGATTGTGGAGCAGCTTTGGGGAGGGAAGAAGAAGAGCAAAAAGTGGCTACAAAGTGAGCACAATCGTACCTTTGCCGATTGGTTTCAATCCAAGGTGTCCGCAGAACTTAAGGAAAAACCTAACAATGTTACTCAAACAGTGAGGTGGCTTGCTGGAAAACCTAGTTTTACAGTTTTTACTTATGAAGCCTATCGATATAATGGAGTTAAATACTTCACAAAGCACCGGGACAACGCTAGAGCTGTCCAAAATAGTGGGGTGTCCTTGGTGGCTAAGACAATGCAGCTATCGAGTGCCAAGGATAAAAATCCGGTGGAGAGTGATATGACTTTTTATGGGTTTATTGAAGAGATTTTGGAGCTCGATTATCATGATTTCAAAGCCCCTTTGTTTTTGTGTCGATGGGCAGAAAATGAAAAAGGAATTAAACAAGATGAGTTTGGTTTCACATTGGTCAACCTTAATCGACAAGGTCAGAAAAAAGATAAATTTGCTTCTGCTGGTCAAGTGAAGCAAGTTTTCTATGTTGAAGATCCCCTTGATGCCAACTGGTCAGTTGTGTTAACTACCCCAAATAGAGATTATCATGATTCTTTCTATGACGATGATCTAGGGGACACCACCATGGAACATCAACCATTCTGTGCCGAAATTCCATATTGTGATGAAGATGAAAATGAGGATGATTCTGCTTACATAAGAGACAATGTTGAGGGGCTTTGGGTTGACCAGTTCACCGCTCCAAGAGAGTAAGATGTGAAAAATTTGTATGGTATTTGCTGCTAAACACTTTGTTATTTCTTTTTTATATGAATTTGGACAAATATGTGATATATATATATATATATGGTATTTGATGGTATTTGATGCTGAAGCATCAAAGGTTTATTCTTTTTTATATGAATTTGGACAAATATGTGATATATAATATATATATATATATATATATATGGTATTTGATGGTATTTGTTGCTGAACACTTTGTTCTATCATACTATACTTTCCTCCTTTGTTTCCCTTATATAACATTTTATTTATCAATTTTCGGTATATTTCAGGTAGCAATGGGTTCCAAGAAGGGAATTCGAAAGTCACCAAGAGGCAAAAAATTAAAGAGAAAAGCTGATCTGGAGACTTCTCAACCTGAGACTGATGAAGTGCTTGAAGAAAAAGAAGAATCTGTATCAGCCAACACTATCACGAGCACCGAATCAGTCAAAACCAGAGGGAAGCGTAATGTGGTAGCACTGTACAAGGTCTTGGTCAAGAAAGCTTTGGGAAAAAAGTTTAAAGTATCATACACCGAGACGGGCAATCCAAATGGAAGAATCAGACACACTCTACAGTCTTACATAGGAATGTTGGCGCGGACCAAGGTGCCCATCAATATTGTAAGCTGGCCCGAAGTGGATGGTGACTTGAAGGATAAACTTTGGCTCGATGTTCAGGTAAATTTGTATGGTATTCTTTGTCATTGAACTGCTTATGAGTAAGGTCTTGTCACTGAAATGCTGCTGTTCAGAAACTGAACTATGAGTTTAGTTCAGTTATCTTGATGTGCTATCTAGATGCTGATGAGCTTCTTTAATTGAGATGCTACGTATGATTAGTTTGTTCATTTAAACCGGTGTCCTATTGTATTTGAAATGCTGCTGATGGATAGTTTAGTCTATTTATTGTACTTCATTTGATACACTAAGCTGAAGTCATTTCATGCTTTTATGATATTTGCATAGGAAACATTCAAGGTAGCCCCTGAAAGCAAGAAACTGGTATTGACATCTGCTGGCACTAAATGGAGAGCATTCAAGACCATGTTAACACGAAAATATGTGCTCCCATACTTGGGAAAGAAGAAGAAGTTGAGAAAGCCACCGAGTCAATATAATTTTGTTGGGAGGGAGCCATGGAAGGATTTTGTAAAAGAGAGGACTACCGAAAAATTTCTGGTATGATAGAATATATGTATAAGCATCTTATGCATTTATGGTTTCTATGTGACAAAGAAACTCAGTTGGGTAATATTTTTTTTATTATTTTTTTTACTGCAGCAACTTCATAATGAACAAAGTGAACGAGTTAAGAAGAGAAAATATCATCATCGATTATCAAGAAAAGGATATATTGGACTAGAGGAGGAGCTGGTTGTAATCTTGTGCCATTTTTTAAAGTTTTTTTCCTATTTTTGATGAGCATAATGAAATTTGTTAAACTGAATTGTATAGTGTATTTACTAGCTAATAGTTTTAATCTTTTCACAGAGAAAGACGTTGCCCGAAGGAGAGGTCATTGATCGTGCAATTATGTGGAAGAAAGCCCGTCAACGAAAAGATGGGGACATAGATGAGGAGGCTAGAGGTGTGGCCACAAAGATAGTAAGTATTTTCCTCCATGATTTTTTTAACATAGCTGCTGATTATTAGAATGAATTCTAGTAAGTTGTTCAAATTTTTTGTTTATTACCTTGTGAAGCTTATATTTTTTGTGGTATCCTATTAGGATGATTTGTTGGAAAAGAAAAGTAAGGGTGAGCTTGAGATCTCAGGGAGTAGTGATGTTCTTTCTCAAGCATTAGAAACTCCTGAACATTCGGGTAGAGTGAGAGGCGTTGGAGGCTTTGTCAATCCCTCAACCTACTTTAAGATGCCGAAGCAGAAAAGGATTAGAATTACCAAGGCAGAATTACTAGCACGTGATAGAGAGCGTGATCGTGAATTGGAAGAGACAAAGAAAATGCTCGCTGCACAACAAGCAAGGACAGAAGAGCGTTTACATAAAAAGATTGCTCAATTAGAAGCACTAATAACAGGGAAGACACCTTACACTTCACCTTTGAATGTGCATGTTGTAGGAGAGAATACAATTTCTCCTATATCGGATAAAGGGAGTTTCCAAGATATAAGAAGAAATACCTCCAATATTCTTGATGAACCGAAGGTGAAACAAGAGGTTGACGACTGCGAGGTTGTTCCTCCCCCTACTGAAATGGTAAAAATATATTTTCTGATGCAATTCCAGTATTTTACATTTTATTGAATTTCTGTAATATATTTTAATTGGGTATTTTTGGCATATGGTTCTTCATGTAGGGTGGCACATGTGAGTTAGCAGTGGACACCATTAGCAACATAGTTGCTTTTGGTACTGTTTTTGATGAAGAGGATGTCAGTAGGGTGATACATGGAGTTCCAATGAAGGAGGGGTGTGTTAGGGTGTCTGTGGATGGTGCCATTCAAGAGGAAGCACGACTTCCTTTCCCAGTGGGTGATGAGATGGAATTGGTTGGCCAAGCTGTTGGAAGTCATGTGGCTTGGCCTGAAGAGCTTGTTATTCGAAGAGTGAATAAGGTAAAGATCTAAATCGGATCAGTTTGATTTTGCCACTGTAGGATGTGCATGAGTGTTGAGTTTGATTTAGTAGGATCAGTTTGATATTGCCACTGTAGGATGTGCATGAGTGTTGAGTTTGATTTAGTAGGAATTGGGTTGATATTGCCACTGTATGTGCATGAGTGTTGAGTTTGATTTAGTAGGATCAGTTTGATATTGCCACTGTAGGATGTGCATGAGTGTTGAGTTTGATTTAGTAGGAATTGGTTTGATATTGCCACTGTATTTGCATGAGTGTTGAGTTTGATTTAGTAGGAATTGGGTTGATATTGCCACTGTATGTGCATGAGTGTTGAGTTTGATTTAGTAGGATCAGTTTGATATTGCCACTGTAGGATGTGCATGAGTGTTGAGTTTGATTTAGTAGGATCAGTTTGATATTGCCACTGTAGGATGTGCAAATTGAAGTCAGTTTTGATTAAAGAAAGATGTGATTTGCATATTGTGGTTTGAAGTGAGTGTTGAGTTATTGAATGTGTTTATTTAGTAGGACTTTGTTAATTGAACAGTGAATAAAGTAAAGACTTAAATCTGATTTGCATATATATTGTTGTTTGAAGTGAGTGTTTAATTTCTATGCTGACAGAAAAAGAAAAGAAAGATGGATTTTGTCAAACAACTGTTTGACAAAGCTGAGCTAAACCCGTTTGTGCCCAAGCGTTGTAAGTTGTTGTACAAGCATGCCAAGACTATTATGAGCCAAACCAATGAGTCGATAAGGACAATGTTGGATGATAGTGTCTTTGGGGTACAGAAACAGCTCTTCATATTGACTGAGAATGTCATTGATCTCTTAGAAATGAATAAGATTGGCCAAGGAGTGATAGCAGCATATATGGCGTAAACACCTTACTCGACACCAAAAGCTTGAATTTTTTTTTCTCCTTTCCCAAGTTTCAGCAATTTCATGCTTATTATATATCTTGACACAGGAACCTACATGAGACTCTCCGTGAGAGAGATGAGTTGGATACTTTTGGCTTCATTGATCCGGCAGCCACATATATGTGTGAGAGATCAGAATTTGTCCCTTACTTGGTGAATCGGTTGAAAGAGGGTAAGGGTGATCGTATATTTTTAATGGCCTACAATCCGGGGTAAGTTTTCATTTTATACTTTTAGTCATGGATAGCATGGTGCTTAGTTAACCGATTATCATGTGGGTTATGTATTAATGTAGGGAACATTGGATATTGACAATCATTTGGGAAGATGAGATTTATATCGTCGACCCTTTGCCAAAACCAGTGCATTACAAACCATGGGAAAATGCAGTGATAAAGTAAGCTTGATATTATTGCTGTCTTTGTGCACCAAGTGATATTATTGCTGTCTTTGATGTTAATTCACTGTCTTTGTGCACCAAGTGATATTATTGCTGAATATTTCCTTGGTGGTGATGTATGCAGTGCAGTTAAAACTTACAATGCTGAAAAGGGGAGGGTTACCAAAGTGCCTAAGTTAAAATTACTTCCGGTAAGCATAGTATTTGTGGTTGATCGAGTTACAATATATGTTTTACTATGATAATTCTCTTTCTAATTCAATAACATGAATAAATAGGGCGCACCTAAGCAGCCGGGTGGAGTTGAGTGTGGTTATTATGTTATGCGGTACATGAAGGATATTATTAATGATGACACGCTTTCGTTTTCAACCAAGGTATAAGCATTGTAATTTGACAAAAAACTATGTTTTTAATATTGGTGTATCATTATGACATACATTGTTATATGTATTTGTAGTGGGCGGTAAAGGATCGGAAAGGGTATACCCAACAACAACTTGACGAGGTCCGCATTGAAGTAGCCGACTACTTACAGACTCTGCTGTAGGTTCTGACCAGTTTCTTGATTTTGAGTTAGGCTAGCTTTTAACTAACTTTTTTGTAGCAATTATGAACAAACAAGAATACTAATTGCTAGGCTAGTCTTGTAGTATATTGGTGCATGAATTGGGGTTTTATTTTGCCCATTTTGTAAATTGTTAAGGATGATGAATGTCGGATATAATACCCCAATTTGCAATTTATAATTACAGTTCTATTTTGTGGACAGAATCCTCTTTATAGAATGTGATGTTTAGATATAAAGTTGAAATCAGTTTTAGCCATAAAAACTGATGTCCAGAAATACAGATACATCAGTTCTAAAATGAAAATCGATGTTACTAATATATCCAGACATCGGTTCATTGTTAAAAACGATATACTACCGAGTGCCAGACATCAGTTCCGAAATGAAAACCGATGTTACTAAAACATCCAGACATCGGTTCATTATCAGAAACGATATACCACCGAGTGCCAGACATCAGTTCCGAAATGAAAACCGATGTTACTAAAACATCCAGACATCGGTTCATTATCAGAAACGATATACCACCGAGTCCCAGACATCAGTTCCGAAATGAACACTGATGTTACTAACATATCGACACATCGGTTCATTATTAGAAACGATGTCTACAACAGTATTACTCATCGGTTCTTAAATCAATAACGATGTTAAAACTCAAACTTGTGTTATATAATCTATATTTCTTTAAGCTTTAAATACAATAAAATGTGGGTTTAACAATAGTAAAGCATGCAAGTTTGTTATCATTTAAACTTCTTTACATCGGTTTATTATAAGGAACCGATGTCTACCCGAATATTAGACATCGGCTAAAAACCGATGTCTGCATTTTCCGGATCTTTCTCATCACCCACAAAGACATCGGTTGGAATTTTTTTTCTCATCGGTTTTTGACCGATGTCTGGGGCTATAATTCTAGTAGTGACTCTTCTCTGTAATCACAGACAATGTAGACCAACTTAGTAGGCATATTAGAGCCGGACATGTTCCCCGTAGAATTACAAAACCATTTCGGCATTTCCGGCATGACAACATGTTACACCTCACAACGGACGCCTAGTTAGACATGTCGCAAGACCCGCATGCGTGTTCAGTGAAATCCCCCAGTGTCCTCAAACTCATCCCAGACATTAGGGCGTCAACCACTTGGTTATTCCCCATACCATCTTTGAATGGATATGAGTACAAAAGGCACACAAAGTAAGAAGGAGATATGAAAGAACAGTGTAATATCATATTTTGAAATTGCATAGTTCAAACCTGTTTCATTTCAAAAAAAAATATTTGGCCCGGACTACAACATGGCTATACCCCGTTTTATTCCGGGACCACAGAATAATAATCCCACCCTCTTCACAACACATTCATTTGAAGGACTTTTGAATGAGCGAATGGATGAGTATTTTCAACTTAAGTTTGATATTTTAAAATTTCAACATGTCTATCATCCAACCGTTCATTCAAAAGTCCTCCATTGGTCAGGTCCTCATTAGAAGCGCTCCCTCTAACTGTCCTTAAAAAAAACTCAAATTGAGTTGCTCTCCTCTAAAACCTCTTTCTTCCCTCTGAAACAGTGAAATACTAGAAATACTTGTAATATACAAGAATGGTTAAGCATCGAAGCAAACCTCAGGAGGAGGTGGGACCTGATTTTTTTACTTGCACAAAGTTAGTGCTCAATTTAAAACCCTATCAATGTTGTAAGAGCAAGTAGGATATCGTTCTCAACCGAGGATTAAGGCCTAATTAATTCCTGAAAAATAAAACGTTAGAAAAACAAAACTATATATTATAAACAATATTTAAGAAAATTACATGTAAAGGGGATTTAGGATTTATTTTTCTAATTTAACAACTATGTAATTATATACATGTGACACATCAAAACACATAAACAAGTAGAATTATATGGATGAAACGAAATTAGATAGAATTAACTACTACTAACACGTAGGCAAGGTCACGAATCAAAATATGTCAAAGCATAGAATCAATCAAGAACAAAGATGAGCGCATACAAAGTTCTTTTTACTTCTCTTAGTTCAATTAACTAGATAAACGCACCCTATTAAGCATGCAAATACTAGTGGTAGCTAATCACTAACAAAAACACTTTTAACGCATAAAGATTATTGGAAGTTTGATCAATTCAAGCCAAGAACACAAGGTAGAACGCTAATCAAGCATGCAAGTCTCATTGTCAATTTACGTAAGTAATTTTAGGTTTCCCACTCAAATTATTAAAGCCTCGAACGCTAGTACCTTAATATGGATTCAATTACATGTTCATCAACCTAAGTATGCATCCAGAGATCAATTAACACATAAAAGATGGGTTTGAAGCTCGAAATTAACAATCATGCTCAACATATCTCAAATCACAATTTATCAACTTGAAAACCTAAAACCTAAAACATGCTTCATATTATTTGAAAATCACAAATCTAAAATCAACACTTCATCAACCAAAGAAATCGCAAATCATAAAACCAAAATAGAAAATCAAATCACAATTCATTGAAAACCCGAAATAGTCTACAATCCAAAAACCGAAAACAAAATAAGGTGTTCATGGTTACACTTTTTGATCTTCAATGATGCAAGAAGCTTCAAAAGATGGTGAAATGGATGATGGCTACAACAAGGATGCTTGAATGAAGAGGAGGATGCTTCACGGCCTTGAATTTTGGTATTTCTTGAAGTTGCCGAAACTTGGAAGAGAAGGGTAAGTGTTTGTGACTTTTGATTCTAAATTTTGTGGTGTGTCGAATGTCTTCACAAACCTCCTTTATATAGTGAACGGTAAGGGCTAGGGTTTCCTAGTAATTCTCTTCTTGTGACATCATTCAACCAATGAGAAAATTCCTTGAGAAGTGGAGAGCAAGTAACCTTAGTCTTTGCTGAATTCTTCCATGTATCTAGACTATATTTCGGCCTCATTGTATGTAAAATGGAATCAGGAATTCAAAATCAATATTTATTCCTTTATTTTATTCTCCAAAATTTCATAGAAATCCAAAACTATCCCAAAATGGATTTGCCGAAATCTTCTAGTAATTTCCTTTATATCTCACGGAAAAAAGCGATCCTAATGGGCCAAAAACTCCTCCAAGATGTCAAGAAGGATCTAGAGCATCATGTGCAAGTCACATGCTTCAATCTTAGGGCCAGACTTCTCAAATTGGACCAATTCGGAATCCATCTTCACAATTGCCGAAATTCTTCATTATTCTAGAACATTCTTGAACTATCTTGAGTCATCTTCAAGACACAGCATCTCCTAGTCTCACCAAGTTTCCTAGCAGCATCAAGATTCCTAGTGTCATCAGGTTTCCTAGTCCAACTGGTACTTTGTCATTTCTTCATTTCCGAACATCATTTTTCCGAGCTTTTTCCTAGTTGCATTAGGATTCCTACTTTGACTGGGATTCATTTTTCTGGTAGAAGTAGGAAAACTTCATTTCTCCATTTCTGATCATTTCTGCACATACAACTCCTTGCCTTCCATTTCCAGACTCAAAACTACCTAAAAGCACAAAACAAGTTAGAAATGACAATGTTACGGAAATAACTAAGCAAAATGTAGAGAGAAATGCACTAAAAATGTAGTCAATATTAGTCTCAACAATCTTCAAGGCACAAGGAGGAACCTGAGGTCCAGCACAAGAGGAGTGAAATCAAAGAACCCAAGAGCTGATTTGAAGAAAAAATCCCTAGAAAATTAGAAGAGGAAGAGGCCGAATCCTTGGAAGCCTGCTACTGCATCTATTGAAAACAATGGTTCTGTGGAATCGTTATCTCAGACGTCGGAATCGCCTGTTAGAAAGAAAAATCATTATCCCAGATTGTGCAATTGCACCACCCAGTGTCCAGTCAATCGCCTCCGAAGGCCAGGAAATCAAATGCGTCTAACTCTAAAAACACGCAATCTTCTACAGAGAAAGAGCAGGTGCCTCTAGATATTTAACAGGCGGCTGACAAGCAATCACATGCCTCTCAACTTGAAAAGATGCAAGCGCCTTTGGAAAAAGACGAGTTAATCCTATTAAACAGGCGATAGCTATTGAATCGGAATTGCAGGTGATGGTTAGTCAATCCCTTTTGGCTGATAAGCAGTCACATGCATCTCACTCTGAAAAAATGCAATTGTCTTTTGAGAAAGACAAGGTGCTTGAAGTTACTCCAAATCAAGAGCAGCGCCCTCTTAGGAGATAAATTCAGAAAGCCACTCTTCAAAACTTCAAAGTTTAGTGGACAACATCATAATAATGGCCGATTTCACTGGTGGGAAAGGAACCGAAGAGTCTGTGGCAAAGGAGCAAGGGGGGACATGTCCTAGAAATTCAAAAGCCAAATGTCACTAGTGGGGAAAGAACCCAAGAATCTAGGACAAAGAAGCAAGAGGGGGCGCCTCAAGAGCAGTTAGCGACTCAAAAGCAAAATATCACTAGTGGTAAAGGAACCGAAGAGTTTGGGGCAAAGGAGCAAGAGGAGGTGCCAACGACGGACTTACATGTCCTAGAAATTCAAAAGCAAAATGTCACTGGTGAGGATGGAACCGAAGAATCTAGGACAAAGGAGCAAGAGGGGGCGCCTTAAGACCAGTTAGCGACTCAAAAGCAAAATATCACTAGTGGTAAAGGAACCCAAGAGTCTGGGGCAAAGGAGCAAGAGGAGGTGCCTCTAGAGCTACCAACAACGGACTTACAGGTCCTAGAAATTCAAAATCAAAATGTCACTAGTGGGGAAGGAACCCAAGAGTTTGTGCCAAAGGTGCAAGAGGGGGCGACTCAAAAGCAAAATTTCATTGGTAGGAAAGGAACCCGAGAGTCTGGGGCAAAGGAACAAGATGAGGCACCTCAAGAACTACCAGCGACGGTCTTATATGTCCAAGAAATTCAAAAGCAAAATATCACTGTCGGGGATGAACCTAAGAATCTGGGCCAAAAGATCAAGAGGGGGCGTCTCAAGAGAAACCAGCGGAGGAAAGTCAAAACCAAAAGAACCGGAATCAGTTCCTTGATGATGAGCAAACTCAAACTGAAACTGGAGACGAAGAGCAGGAGGAGGGTGAGGCAGAGGAAAGTCAAACTCAGGATAAGACATCCTCCTCATTGAGTCAAACTGAAGAATGTAACTAGTTGAAGGTGACACAAGAAGTAGAGGAGCACTTACAAAGAGCTAAGCATACGCCTGTGAACCAAAAAGTCCGGCCCCTAAATCAAAGAGGGGGAAGAAGAGGTGTGAGACAAGTGATGAAACTCTACCATTGAGTTTCCACATCACATCTTTTAGGCTACCACTCGAGCCCAACTTGCCCAAGGATAAAAGTGAAGTCCACATCGACTTTTACAACCATTGTATGTTTAAGGTAACTGGATACAGAAAAGAGTTTTCTTTCATTAATACTTTCTTTCATTAACTGCAAAATGTAACAACAATCCCAAGTGGTTACTAAATTGTTTGTTTAATGTGATTTGCTGGAATATATATGTGACAGCAGATTGTGTTGTATTGAATTTGTTAATGCATAACAAGCATAATGTTACTAAAATATTTGTTCTTGCAAAAATTATCTGACAGCACACAATGTTGTATTGAATTTGGTTAATGCATAGCAAACATAGTGTTACTGAAATATTTGTTCTTGCAAGAATTATCTGACAGCACAGAGTGTTGTATTGAATTTGGTTGATGCAAGTGATAGCAAGCATAGTGTTATTGAATTTATGTTACTCATCATTAGATCATCTAATTAAATTCATCATTTGATAATGCTAGTTGGTGGATAATATGAGGCTAATGGGAGACTTCAGTGAATGTGCTAAATGATTTGCTCTCCTCCCCAAAGAGATCCAGCATAATATAAGAAACGCTGGGTTTGGACGGTTCATGGATGAGAGCAGTGTGCTTGTCCAAAGAGAGCAGTGTCAAGAAAAAGCGCTTTTAAGGGCGTTGTATGAGCGGTGGTGGGACCGACTCACACTTTTCACTTTGATTTTATTGGGGAGCTAACAATAACACCGACGGACTTCAATGCCATTACTGGTCTGAAGTGTTCTGGGAAGAACCTCAAGTATGACACCAAGTTCCGGGACAACTTAGAAAAGGTAATTAGAACATATGGTGAACCCATGGCAACCATTCTAGAGGGAGGAAAGGTTGATTGTAAGAAACTAAGAAGATTATATGAGAATTGGCAATGCACTGACAAAGTCAAGATGGAATAGCTGACAAGAGTATTTATTCTATTCTTGATAGGGTTTGCCTTGATGCCAAACAAGCAAACTCAGTTTATTTGCACTATATTCCCCCAATCTGATTGATGTTGAGAAAATTGGAAGTTGCAATTGGAGGATACCAACATTGGCAGTTCTCTACCAAAACCTATATTTTGTAAGCAGAAAAGGAAAAAGCATGGGGTGTTTATGGAGAGTTGTAGAGGTTTGTGCTGTTGCTATATTAATTGTGTTGCATAATTGGTCTGTATTTAATTATTTTCCAAACCCTAAGACATTAATTATCTTGAACTTGACAGATGATGGGAATGGCTTACATATAGCCCTTATGTGGACTAGTTAATGGGGAGGAATCAAGTGTTTTCCCTTGTGGAAAATTTGTATGGTACTCTTTGGATAGCAGAGGACATTCATGCCTTACTTACCACTCGGTGAGCGACTTTATAGATAGCTTGGATGATGACGAGGTGTGCATATTTTATGTCCATTGTCTCCCTATTCCAAGCATATGGTTTACATTAATCTTCTCATTCCAAGCATGTGCTACAAAATCTATGATGTAATCAATATGGGAAGCCTGCCCAGTTGGAGTGGCACCCATGAGGAATTGACCCATCTTTATTACTCGAATACGTGCGTGAAACCATTGAAATTAGCGAGAAGAGAATTCTCTTCTATGGGCCTTGCGGCTAGGCATGGTATTTAGGCGAGCAGGTCATTGCATAGAGCATAAATTTGTAGAGCTATTTCATTATGAAACCTCCTCTAGGCTCAATGTTTGACAAACCTAATAGCAAGGAGATCATAGGCAGCACTTTTGGTTATCCGGCCACAAATTACCTGCGGGAGGTGGGGGAAGAAAAGTACTGATTATGGACTGAAAAGTACATCAAGTACTCTAACTACCTAGCAGATGTGAGTATGCTTTCAGTTTGTGGGGATAAAGCCTAAATGATGTTCTATGAACACGAGAAGTTATACTTTTATTTTGTAGGAAAACATGGAGTAGCCCCTTCCAGTGAACCCTTATGACATTTCTCACCTCTCTTAGCCCTATTGATAAGTGAGTTTGCCGAATTGGTAAAATCCAAAAGATTTTCGAGTTAAAATGGTCACCGTGGCCTGTAGTGTTCCTAGAGATACATATCCCCTTCCTTCAACCATTAAGCTGTAAGTAAATTAAGCGCAGAAGATTTGCTCGTTATACATGTAACATGTTGAAATTTCATCAACTTGTGTCATATTGTTAGTTTTTGAAATGGTTGATCTCTATGTATTGCTTGCCAGGTCTATGTCTAGGACGTAAATGAGTGGCTGCAGTGGAGCATAGGTTCTTTGGATGTGATGCATCACCAAGCATCGGAGCTGAGATCTAGGGAACTCAGAGGGAAATGAGACAGTGGCATTGGAGCCAAGGTTGAATATCACTTTCTGTGGCCACCCTCCCACCTCTTCTCTGTGTCCTAATAAATATGTCACCTGTTTTGTTTGTTAGATAGGCTGAGAATCCTTTTTATTGTTCTGGATGACGACATAGGTGATGAGGTCCACCTATCGGAACCAAACGTTCAATGAGGAGATGATCATCAAGCGACTGCAGCAGATCCTCGAGAAGCAGAAGGTTTTAGGGTTCACATTGTACTTGTGATTATAATTTTCTTTGTTAATATTTGTATTTTAGCTACTTTAGAGGATGTCTTAATAAACTGAAATTATAGTACCAATCATCAGATCTGCAATGTTGTAAAACAAAAGTGTAAAAACGAGGTGGCAAATTTGATCACAATCTTCAAGTGCAAAACCGATCAACCACCCTCGTACAAACTTGGTTATGATGTGGGATGAATGCATGATCTTTAAACTGTCTCATATCTTAATCATTGAGTTTTAAGGTCCTAATGTATAGATCACCTCTGCAAAATTTCAGCCAATTTGGTGATCGTTAAGTTATCAAAAACTGCAATTTACCATTATAAATACGAACGGTTCCGGTTCGACAGATTCAGTCCGTTCGTGTAAGTTGCAGTTTTGGATGCCTTAACGATCACCAAATTGGCTAAAATTTTTCAGAGGTGATCTATACATTAGGACCTAAAAACTCAACGGTTAAGATGTAAAAATGTGGCCGAAAGTGGTCGAAAACAGGAAATTCGTACCGAAATTTCGGTACGGACGTCTGCACCTGAGAAAAATCCTATATATATATACACACACATATGCACGTGCAACCCATTGCAACATATATATATATATATATATATTTTCGATCACAACAGAAAGCCTGACCTTAATCATTCTTGCTCACGTGCCCCACGTCCTCTTTGTTTTGTTGACGTCATCGCCCTTTTTTTTTTGTTCAGAATTGTGGTGACAATTTAAAAAACCCCGGCTCTGCTTTCTTTATTTCTCGCTTGTTGCTGCTAATTTCTTGCCTTGGGCTCCGCAAATCAAAGCATAACTGCCTTGACCTCTTGCCATGGCTTTCTGTCCTCTTTTTTTATTATTGTCATAACTTGCCTTGACCCAATCAAAGCATAATTCCATGATTTATCCCTTCCTTCTAATCATCCTTCTTTCACATGCCATGACGTTAATGCTTTTTTTTTTTTCAAATGTTGCACGGTTTTGAAATTTTTTCCACTCTCCTTTTTTTTCATGATGTTGTCACCTCCTTTTTTTTTAATGTCACACAATTTCATATATATTTCAACACATATTTTTTTTTTTCTTTCTTTTTTCAGGGTTTTGGTGATAATTGAAGAACGCAGACAACCTAAATGCTTGGATTTTTTCACTTTTTGATAGTGGGAAAATCTATTCAAAGCAGTTAGGCTTTGCGCGTTTGTCGACTTCAAGGAGAAGAACGTGAACGTCCTAAGTGCTTGGATTCCTCCACCTTTGCTCGTGATAGGGTCCACTAAAAGCGGTTAGGCTTTACGTATTTGGTGGTTCACAAAGAGAAGAACGCGAACATCCTAAGTGCT
The DNA here is from genome assembly GCA_024704745.1 of Rosa lucieae. Classification (NCBI taxonomy): domain Eukaryota; kingdom Viridiplantae; phylum Streptophyta; class Magnoliopsida; order Rosales; family Rosaceae; genus Rosa; species Rosa lucieae. Next base: position 68,996 of record JANPXK010000594.1, read on the forward strand.
TGGATTCCTCCACTTTTGTGAGTGGTAGGGTCCACCAAAAGCGGTTAGGCTTTGTGTAATTGGTGGCTCATGAAGAGAGGAACGCGAACGTCCTAAGCGCTTGGATTCCTCTACTTTTGTGCTTGGTAGGATCCACTAAAAGCGGTTAGGCTTTGCGTACATCGTCAGACACTTGCGATCGCGCTTTCTGTCCTTTTGTGGCCATGGCTTTCTTCAAGTTCTTCAAGAAAGGGACAGTCACCATCCTTGAGGATCCGGAGGACACTCAAAGTGATGACACTACTCTGCAGGTGTATCCATCGTTGACTGGGCCTCAAGCAATCGATGTCCCTCCTTATGACCCTTCAGCTCACATCCTCCAGTGGACTCATGTGGTACCTCGCCAACTAGCTATGTTTCGACAACCGAGATCTGGCAGAGACCAACAAAATTCGCATGTTTTGTTGCTGAAGTCTTCGCATCACGATCAGAACACTCCTCAGACCCCATTCACGCTTCTCAGCGATTGTATATGCAAAGGTTCAGTGCAGTGGAGCAGTGCATTTAGAGCAAACGGGGGCTTCTCTTACATAGAGTTCTACTGGTAATGGGTAGAAGATATCTTAAGCAGGAATGACAAGCTTACTAGGGAGGCCGGTCTCTATCGAACGATATTCGCCTCACTATTCAGCTATGACGGTGTTGCACCTGTCATACGGGCTTTTTGCGCGTACTGGTGCCCTGCGACGAATATCCTCCACACATCTAGCGGAGAAATGTCCATCTTCCTCTGGGATTTGGACCAACTCGGAGGTTTGCCCATTGCTGGACGGTTCTATGATGAGGTGGTTCCAGCTGCTGAAGAGCTTTATGCAATAAGCAAAGGGAGTCAACAGAGCTGCTGCTATTTGTTTCTCGCCTACCATAAGCTTTGCAAGGAAGGTCAAGGGCAGAAAGTGAAGATAACCTTATGGATACGATATTGGTATAGAGGAGCTTTGCGTTATAAGAGGCCTTCGAACAAAAGCCACAGGAACAAAAGAGATCCGCCCCCGAATGCATTTAATCCATCTGGCAAGATCCATGAGATCCGACAACGAACTTCTGCAGACCGCGCAACATTTGATGACTTAGGCATGGAGGGTGAAGATATATAGCCCACCTATTTGGCTGCCTTTCTTGCTTGTTGGTTGTGCCTGTTTGTTTTACCCAGAGACGACACTGGTTTGATTCATCCTGCAGTATCCAAAGTTGCCAGCAAAATGTCACAGGGTGTACAGTTTTGCCTAACAGTACCAGTGCTGGCCAACATCTATCAGGGTTTAGGCGAGATTTCTGTTTCCAGCGATCTAGGTAACTGCTCGGCTGCTCTTCCTTTTCATTATATTTATGCATGGCTAGTAGAGCACTTTGGCACCCACTTTCAGTCTCCACTTCCCAGCGACTTAAGGCCCCGTATGGTTCACTTCTCTGGAGAATTTTCAGCTAAACATTTTGGGGACTCACAAGCGCTTTCTTTGTTCAATGCATGTGACAATGTGAGGATGGATGCATTTGCCAGGGTATTTTCAGAGAGCAGGGTGATTATCAACCCCGATAACATCTCCCATTTAGACTTCATATATCTCACCAGCCTTCGATCTGGGTATCTTTCTCTCAGACAGGATAACCGATGAGTCATTCAGCCATACAGTCCACATCGGTTCAGTCGACAGTTTGGTTATGTCTAAGACATTCCTGGCAGCCTTAAGAATGACATTCGCACCGGCGTGTGGGCTTTGATTTACAAGCATTGGGATTCTTACACCAGAATGAACACCAAGTGCGTGGTAACGTTGCCGATCCAGAGTACTATCACGGAGTACATGGTTACCCGAGACTATGTCGATTGGTGGTCTAAAGTGTACCGTTCTACACCAGTGAAGGCAACGAAAGTAGCGCTTACTAGTTGACCACTACACAAGACTCTGAAAGAAAAAGAAGATAAGAACGTCACCCGTGCAACACCGCCTTGTCACAAAAATGTGATTCCTTATGAAGTTGAATGTAGCCCAATGTCACTGTGCCTCCTAATAGGACTTTGCTTCCTAGTAGTGATTGTCAGACTCATCCGCTCAATACTTTAGAAGATGATGGGGACTCTTTAGATTCCCACGTTGCTTTGGCTCATCTATCTACTAAGCTGAAAAGACCTGTCATCAAAGAGAGAAGGCGTAGTGGAAGCAGCAGTAAAATATTTTATTCATATTAATGTGATCTAACTTGTTTATTGGTTATATCGAAAAATATACCTTCCATGAGCAACAAGGTGGAGGAAATAGAATTTACAAAATCGACTGTTGGATGTTATCATGATAAGAAGAAATGGTTATGGTCAAAATTTCAGCTACTTTCGTCATTGTTTCTTGATCTACTTAGTCAACCCTAAATCCTAAATATCACATGAAACTAATATACTCATAACCGGTCACTCGCAACTTCTTTTTTTGATCTGTCAGCTCTCACACACTCTCTCTCTCGTGGGTATGAGATATATCAACCAATGTAAAAATTTCAGAAAGTTTATCTCCTGTGGTTCAACTCCCCTTAGAGAAGTATAAGTGTATAAAGGGTTGACCACTTTTTTTTTATGTCAAAATGACGACGGATTGAGTTAATTTTTTTAAACAGTACCAATTAATATGCTACATATAGGGTAATGTCAAATTTATCGATTTCTAATTTTATCCTTTTTGAATCGTACAAAATCCTTATATGCCTACCAATATGGTCTAACTTGTTTATTAGTTATGTGAAAAAGTATAAGTTCCATGAGCAACAAGGTGGAGGAAATAGAATTTATCAAAATCGACAATTGGATGTTATCATAATAAGAATAAATGGTTATGATCAAAATTTCAGCTATTTTCCTCGTCGTTTGAGTCTTGATCTACTAGGTCAACTCTAAAACCTAAGTACCACATAAAGCTAATATGCTCATAACTGGTCATTCGCATTTTCTTTTTTAGATCTGTCCGCTATGCACCCTCGTGGGTATGAGCTATATCAACCAATGTAAAAATTTCAGGAAGTTTATCTCCTAGTGATTCAGCTTCTCTTATGAAAGTATAAGTGTATAAAGGGTTGACCGTTTTTTTTTATGTCAAAATGTCAACGGATCGAGTTAATTTTTTAAACAATACCTATTAATATGCTACATATAGATGGGTAATGTCAAATTTATCGATTTCCAATTTAAATTTTTGAATCGCACAAAATCCTTATATGCCTACTAATATGGTCCGACTTGTTTATTAGTTATATGAAAAAGTATACCTTCCATGAGCAACAAGGTGGAGGAAATAGAATTTATCAAAATCGACAGTTGGATGTTATCATGATAAGAAGAAATGGTTGTGTTTAAAATTTCAGCTATTTTCGTCGTCGTTTGGCTCTTGATCTACTAGGTCAACCCTAAACCCTAAGTACCACATAAAACTAATATGCTCATAAATCATCATTCGCGTCTTCTTTTTTCTATCTGTTCGCTCTACACTCTCGTGTGTATGAGTTATATCAATCAATGTAAAAATTTCGGGAAGTTTATCTCCTAGCTATTTAGCTCCCATAGGAAAGTATAAGTGTATAAATGGTTGACCGCTGTCGTCGACCGCCGCAACCCAGTGCAAGATCTCGCCGCCGAAACCCATCGCCGGATCTCGCACCTCAAATTAACGCCAGACCACACCGCCAATCCAACATGCATATAATGACATTAAGTTCAATTTGTAGAGATTAACATTTTGCTCATGACAACATGCTCATTCATAAAATTTAATGAATTTCATGATAAAGACAAGAATAGTCATAAAATTGGCTAATTCTATAACAAAGTCTCATCGAAAATTACGCAAAGTCATGAACAAAAACCACAACACACTTTCATTAAGTATCAAAAATTAATGTCATTACATGGTAAAAATTGCTAGGGGTTCAAGTCTAAGACCCAAATAAGAAACTACTCACAATCCATCAACATACCCACAATAAAATTCATCAATTACAATAAATTAAAACAAGAAGAGAGTTACAAAGAGAGGGAGAGACCAACACTAATCACAACAACACTGACGATGTGGTGTTAGCTCAGTGGTTAGAGCACCCACTACCTATGTACGAAGTCATGGGTTCGAGTCACCATGGGGGTAGGAGTGAAATCCTTTGATCCTCTTTAAGAAATACTAGAGAGTGAGCATGATTAGCTTGGAATTATACATATTTTTGTATCTAAAACCGGATCCTTGACGAAATGATGGAATTTGATTGAGCTATGGTGATGACGAAAATGAGAGGAAAGTGAGAGAGGCGTGAGGTGTCGGTGGTAAAAGGGAGAAAAGATAATGGGGGGCTACTGTTCGTGGTCTTAGAGAAAGAGGAAAAGGAATGGAAATAATGTGTGGTGTGCTGGTCGCCTGGTCCTGTCGTCAAAGAAAGAAAAGATAAGGGCCAAGTGGCGGCCCAAGAGAGGAAGAGAGAAAGAAGAGAGAGAAAAAAAGGAAAAGATTAAAAAAAAGAATGGGACAACATGTGTTGCACGATTAAGTGCTGACGTCATGGTGTGCTGGTCGTGAAAGAAAGAAAAGATAAGGGCCACGAGGCAGCCCAAGAGAGGAAGAGAGAGAAGAGAAAAGAGAAAGAAAAAACGAAAAGAAAGGGAAAAAAGAAGAAGAACAAAGAATGGACGTGCCGCACATGATGAGTAAGTGCTGACTTCATGACGTCAGCATGATGTCACATTTATTTTTTTATTTATTCTTTCTTCTTCTTCTTTTATTTGTTCTTTTCAATTCCTTTCTCTTCTCCATGCACTTTGGCACATACTATTGGAGTCGGAAGTAATTAGATTTCGCTCCTTTCATGGCATTGACCATGATTGACGATTTTGTCTTTTTCTCAGAAACTCTATTTTGATCAAATTTGGCTATTAGTTTCTTTCGATTTCCGCAACTCAACTTATTACCTACAAATAAATAAAAGTGAATTAATTACATAATAATTAACTTAAATATTAGCTAAATTCTAGTATTTAGACTGCACGCATAGAAATGCGTAATCAACTACTAGATCACTCTGGAGTTTCTTTTGTTTAGAGTATGGATTTCACATGGAAAAAATGAGACATTGCATGAGTTTATAAAAATTCAGGCCACTTCATCAATTGTCAATTGGTTTTAGATTTGAAACTCAGATTACTCTATTATGATATCAGATCGGATTACTCCAACGTGTGAAGGCCTCGTGGCCACACAGGGCTCCACGTCACTTAATGTTGTACACGTGCGAGACATTCACACATGGAGTCCTCATTTCCCCATTTGAGATCCATACTCTCAACATCTTTGCTGTATATACCATCAACTCATGAAGTGAACAAGCAGACAACACCATTTGTTGTTTGAAATTTCTCATGAGAGAAAAATCTATCTCGACCACATATGCTCATAGCTTAGTCAATTACTGCAACTTGGAATCAAAAGCTTCTTCCCTTTTCTTCCATTGATTGAAGCACGAAGGTGGTACGAAATATCTCAATTTAATTTAATTGAATTGTACGTATTGTTTAATTGAAAATTCTCTTAATTTTTTCTTTGTAAAGTTTGCTAATGATCGTCAATATGCTTTACAGCTTATTCTATCGATCTTACTTGTTCTCTATACAGTAGTACTTCTTAGATCAGAAGAATTAATGATGATGCAAATTCTAGTTCATCAAATGATCTTCATTTTGCTGTTATCCATATGCCGCGCCAGTACTGCTGCACCACAGATGGCAAGGCCTGGTTGCCCAGAGAAGTGTGGAAATGTTACCATCCCGTACCCTTTCGGGATTGGACCTAGTGAAAGTTGTTACCGTGACAAATGGTTTCAGATCGACTGCAACGAGGGGAAGCCTTTCTTGAGGCGTACCAAATTGGAAGTGCTGAGTATATCTACCGAAGGATGGCTTCAGGTGTCCAGCCCCGTTACATTCTTCTGCGAGGGAAATAATAGTAGCCAAGCGGCGAATTTAAGCGACAGCCCTTTCGTCTACTCTCAGAGCTTCAACATATTCACTGCAGTCAGTTGCAATTCTTTTGTCTCGTTGAGTTCCGCAAACTCTGTTGTTGGCGGATGCATGTCAGTGTGTGATCAAACTTATACATACCTGAGTTGCGATATCGGTAATAACTGTTGTCAGTCTAGAATTCCTCCAAACCTCACTGTTATTGATGCTACCTTATCTGAGAAAACTACAAATTGCAATAAATTTGCCTTCCTGGTTGACAAAGATTGGTTTGAGGCCAATACTTCATCAACAACAATTTCTGACTTTACAGCTGCCGTGAAGAGTATGCGCAAGGTTCCTGTGGCACTAGACTGGCGCATAAACGACGGCACTTGGCCATTTGAATTTAACGAGTTCACTGTTGATTATGATCAGTATCGACATAATGTGTATGATTACGTGAATTTCTCAACGGTTTGGGACCCGTCTTGCTATATTTACACTACTGCCGCAAGCAATTGGTCGGAAATTTATTGTTCCTGCCACAGTGGCTTTGAAGGAAATCCGTATCTCGGGGGATATTCTTGTGATGGTAATTGAAAATTTTACAGTTTTTTTTTCTTTTTTAATGATCAAATGCATTTTTCAGTCCTTGTGTTATAAAAAACTATAACTGTGGTCCTGTTTTATTTTTTGTCTGACATGTGTCTGCATATTTGAAATTTGGTATTGTATTTTTAAAGTTGAAAAACAAAATTTTTTCTGACAAGCAAGTTAGATCGTTATCAATCTCAAAGTGGAATAGATACTTGAGTTGAAGAAAATGATGAATCCAACATTTTTCAAAGCAACCGAGATATCAAATTAGTAATTAATTATGTAGGTTTAATGATCGATACATTTTCATTCTAAAAAAAAGTTGTATTTTCTATTTTGATAAAATAAAATAAAATTGCGCCACCAAAATTAAGTGTTTGATAAAAAAAAATAAGTGTTTGTGGAAAACATGATTTTTTTTTTTCAGAATGAATTTATTATTGTTTTGTTTGTGAGTTAAGTTTCTTAAAAAGTCTCATTCTAATAATTATCTGTAACTGTTTTTTTTTTTTTTTTGTCCCCTCTATTATTTCAGACATTGATGAATGCCAGGATGCTCACGCATGCTTTGGCCACAGCAAGTGTGTGAACGAGTATGGTTGGTACCGATGTGAGGACGACCGGAGAAAGGCTAAATTGATCCCGAGAAAGGCTAAATTGATCCTTGCCGCAGGTAGAGAATATAATTCATAAATATATTACAAATTGTTAATGCAAATAGTAGTCTTGCGTTTGTAGTTTTGGTGGTCATGCAAATTCAATTGTCCATACACTTCATGTCCTCCATTTTGAATCTTCACCTCCAACATATATAGTAAACATATCAAGACGAAAAAATAAGATTAATTGAAAGCGTAGTCCAGTCTTTTTAAGTATACTTGATGCAAATGATGTGCAACTTAAAACTAATCAGTATCTATTAAGCATATAACTATTAATTAAGATTAATTTTCAATAATTTAAAGCTTAATTGAGAAACAACAGATTTTATGTTAATTAGGGGAAGGTGATCCGTCTTGTTTAGTTAAGCCAAAGAGTCTAGTCCAGCCGAGTTGAAGATCTTCTATGAGGCTTCTTAGAAGTGTTATTTATTTTTTGCCGGACAATTGCGTGCTCAATGAGAGGTAAATAGCATCCTATATGTTCCTTTGAAGGCGAAGGTTCTTTTGTTAATTAGACTTTGTGCTTTATTGTCCATGAAGTAGCATGTGGACCATTTTAGGTATAGGCTTATGTTTATGTCTGTTTTGGTGGATGAACTATTTCGACCGTTGCGGTTGATTCATTAATATGAGTAAGTCATTCTCCTTTTTCAAAAAAAAAATATATATATATCAGTATTAATTAAGCCAATAAGGCTTAAGGTTAAATTTTCAATAATCCTACCATTGTCCTTGATTAATTAAAACTCTAAGACTATAAACTTTAATAGATAATGGATAAAACAGTAAATTAAAAATAGGAAAAAGAAAAACAGGAAAAGAGAAAAAGAAAAGAAGAGAGAGAAGAAACTGTTAATCTCAATGTGGGAGGGCTTTTACTAGACGTGTGAGCAATGAATCACCAATTGTTATTTACCACAAGTTCAGAAACTATATTATTCATTATTTTTTATTGCAGTTTGATGAAGAAATAAATTATGTAAAACCAATTTTTTGGTACAAAAAAACATTAAAAAAAGCCAATTGACACACGGGTAAGCGTGTGTTAAGAGGCTAGTATATATTATGTCAATTAAGAGCCGAAAAAAATTACTAACTATAAAAAAATAACATAAAATTACTAAAATAAAAAACCTAACTAAACAGCAAGAAAAGGAAATTAAACAGTAGGCCCAAAAGCCCTTAGCCTAACCCACCACCCCCCACCACCCTTCCTATTTCAATTGGGCCAGACAAAAGAGCCAGCCCTAGAGTTGAATTGGACCGAGTCCAAAAGCTCAGCCCAACACCCCCTGCCTTCCTACCACCACAAAGACACAAATGACACTACCAGCTACCGCGTTCCCGATTTTAGAAGAGAGAATATGTATAAATAATGAAACAAAATTGTTTTTTATATTAATGACAAAATATTTTGTAAAGTCTCATTCAGGATTTTCGTACCAAGTCCTTTGGTTTTATTGTCCAGAAAAATATTTTCTTGATTTTGAAATCATTTTATTGAATAGAAATGTTCTTCATATTATTAAATTAAAAAAAATAAAAGTAATAATCAATTCTTGTTAAATATGAACTAATATTAAATAAAGTTTATATTAATACTCTATACTACCCAACAAATGATAAATACTCGAAAGAGTTATAATAGCCGGTCGATTGCTCGAAATTTTTTAAAATTTAGTTTTTCTTCTTCTTCTTCTTCTGAATATAAGGTTGAAATGAAAATCATGCCCTTACTTCACTACACCAATTTTTCAATCAGACGACAGTTTTTCACTGTCGTCTGATTATAGAGTTTGCTATTGTCTATCTCAATGCCGTCTGATACATAATCAGACAATACCAAAAAACTGTCGTCTGATAAAGTTTACTACAACAGCGACTACTATATTGTCTGTTGTCTGAATACCACGAAGAACAACAGCAATTGGCAACTTAACTGTTGTGCAAAGTAATTTCAGTTGACAGACCCTAGAAGAATATGGACGTGTAAACAAAATTTAGAGAACATTGATTTGTAAAAAAACTGTTGTCTGAAGGAAGCTTGTACATCTGCAAAGTAATTGAATACTATTGACTGACTTTGAACAAGACGAGCAAAACTATTAAAGCCATTGTGTATCATTGCTTGATACTATTGCATCCTAAAATAAACTGTTGTCTGAGATTTTGTTGAACTACAGCTTTCTTGCTTCATGGATCCTTAAAGTCTCTTTTCAACCATATGGCCTCCCAAGATGCTGTACTAGTTGATCAATTCATACAATTGTAGCTTTTCAATTCTCTGTGGTCTTCGTTTTCATCAGACAACAGAACATATTATTATTTTTTTGTGTTATATCTTGTTAGACAACTGAATATGTTTAATAACTATTGTAGATAGACGATTCAGACAACAGATTTTTCTTTCTTTTTTCATCATGTTCATTTGTTAGACAATGGTTTGCTGTTGGTTTTGAATTGTCTGAGATATAAGAGAAGACATACATTCTGTACAATTGAACACATCCTTGATTCCAAAAGCCATTTCATTCATCAACAATATTCATCCCAACATTTACATAAGAATTAACATTGCCTAAGTGGCTATAACTGCATAAAGCCGGAAAACATAAACGCGTCCACATTGCATTAACCATGCCTATAACTAAAGCAAAAACTAAAAGTAGCTAGCAGGAGGCTCATCAAAATGCCTTCAACTGCGCATTAACCATGCCTAAACTTCTCCATATACAACAACAAAAGAAAAGAACAAGATTGAAGTCTCCAAAATAAGATAAAATTACTTGTAACTTAGAGTTTCCAGTCTTTGGTGTAGCTGCCAATGGACCTAGCAAAAACATGTTACCAAAACAGATGCTTATCAATTATTATCAATTGATTCAACTCCCATCCAAATTACCAAAACAGATGCTATTCAATTCCCATCCAAAACTGCCAAATTTTATTATTCAAACTAGAGACAGTAACCAAAGTCCAAAACAAATTATCAATTGATTCATACTCAGTTCCAAATTACCAAAGGTCCAAAACAGATGCTATTCAATTCCAAAACTGCCAAATTTCATTATTTCAAATCAAAAGTCAAAACAGATACAGACATACAGTAACCAAACTAATATAGCAACTTTTAGTTGGTCAGAAAAAATTTGGTTTGCAAGTCCAATAAGCTACAGACCAGAGAAACAAAGCTTCACAACAATTGATAAGTGGCTCACAGGTTTATTTTACAGCAAAAGCATAACAGAAATAATTAAGAAGAGTACAATTCAAATGAATACCATTAAGTTTCACTGGTATATGATACAGGAGAGGTACACATGCATAATCATGATAGAGGAAAGGTAAACATCACGTATGATGAACATACAAGATGAACATGTATTTATATTATCCATAGAAGTGGCCTTCAGAATTTGTTAAATGAATTTATGGCAGCAGACTTTTTTCTTTTGCAATTTCCTTATTGAAAATGAATCACACATCCAAGGGGCAGTAGAAAAAAACAAATTGAAGTTCAGAAATGCCAGAATGTTACCTTGACATGTTGAAGATTGGGGTCTGTATCTACATTTGGACCACAAACCTACAGAAGGCAGAGAAAGGTCGGATGATATGTACTGTTGGATAAGGCATTACTGAAAATAATAGAATTTGTTAAAGGGAAATACTTGTGCATGGCAAACTTACTTTCCCAGAGATTGTGCTAAACTGTGCAAAGACTCAACAAACCAGTCATTCCCTGGGCATTAACATAGCTCCGAAGCCTTTCAAAAAGGCCACGCATTTTCACAGCAGATAATAAAGTAATGATAATAAATCGATTAGCATACCATCAAGCCATTCAACTGCTTTCTGTGCCTCAACTGCATATTTGTATCACATAAAAGCAAACCCCAGGACTTGCCAGACCTAAACAGCCAGAGAACAATAATCACCCAAAAATCAGTCATTTCTCAAAAAAAAAAAAAAAGGGATTAGTCAAGAAAAAAGTTAAGAACATAAAACCTAGTGAAATCCTCGTCATCTTGCAACAAGACTAAACAACAGGGCATAGCATCATCAATATTCTTTAGTCAAATTCTTGCTACCTATCGTCAAACTTGTCCTCATAATTGTTCAAACAAATAGATTGAATAGCATAGTTCCTACTTCCAAAACAGTAACCACAAAAAAAGGTTCTTACAATTACCTGGGAGAGACAAACAATGCTGTAACCTTGCCTGAGTTCTTCCATTTCTTTAACCTAAGTTTATAATAGCAGTCAAAGTTAAAGGTGACAAGAACAATTGCTGTAAATTCCCTAACAAGACAGAGCAATTTTCATAAGGAAACGGTTCCCACTCTGAAATTTATTGCAACATCTTTTCAAAAATTAATTGCAGGTCCAATACCTTCCAAAGTCATCTCCAAACCAACATGTTCCAAGTTCATGCATCAATATAAGATGTTCCAGAACCATTTGGGAGAGTAAGGGACTAAAGAATATAAATCCAAGAAACAAAACTACCTCTGTAATAATTGCATTAGCCTTGCTAAAAGAATCGGCCAAGCCATATGCAAATCTGCTTCTTCCCAGAAGCAGCTGCCAATGCCCAGGTTACATTGATGAAAATCTGAACCCAAAAACAAAAAACCCACATCATAAACATCTCAAAAATAACAATCCCACAACATAATTAACTACCCGTATGTTAATCTTTAAATGTTCAGAACTCAAGGCAGTACATTAGTTAACAAGTGTTTAATCCATCTCGTATATCAAACCCATGAAAATTCAAACTAGTAGATAAAAAGAAAGAAACTTACAACAGCAGTGGCATCATGAAGAAGTGATAGTCCATTCATCCTTGCCCTGGAGATTAACAGAACACGAAGTCAGTTTCAAACAACAAAGTCAGAGAATCATATCATCGAACAAGTAATCTGATCTAAAACATCAAAATAACAAAGTAATTTCAAAATATTTCAGATCTGAAGCAGAAAATCAATGCAAGCTAGATCTAAGAGGCATACCTTGCTCGAGGTCTGCGGCCAGCGGAACCGAGATCTTCAGTGCAACGGACATGGCCACCACGCCGATGGAGATCAGCATATACAGCAAACCTCCCATACAAACATCATGGCACAAAAAATTGAAATCTTCAGTGGAGAAACAAGAAAAGGATTAACCAAAAATGGAGATCAAATATTGAAGAAAAGAGTAAGAGCAGAGATGGACCTGAACGTCGGAGACCTCTCGGCGAAGCAGAGTTTGAATTTGTTGGTGTTGTGTTTGGTCGAAGCAGAGTGAAATGAGAGAAGAAAGAAACGGTAGAGAACAGAGAGAGGCAATAAAGCGAGAAACTGAAACTGAAATGCGGAGAGTAGGGGAACCCTTAGGGTTACGTAAAAGTCAAAACATCAAAACGACGTCGTTTTGACCAGTTCGGTTTTTTCTGTTCGATTCAAAAATTGGCTTAATTGTATATATTAATAGGCATATAAGGATTATATGTGGTCCAAAAATTCTGAAATGGAAATTGACCAATCTGAAAATTCTCATTTGTTTATATAACATTGATAGGTATTGCGTAAAAAAATTAGGCCGATCTGCCATGAATAAGGCGCCCAACGTAGCGGTCAACGCTTTGCACAAGCAAACTTCCCTAAGGGGAGCGGCACCATGCGCGGACAAACGTTGCGGAATTTTGACATCCGTAAGTAAACCCCCTACCCATGAGAGTGTGGGAGCTGAAAGATCGAAAAAAGTGAATTGCCAAGGACCGGTTAAGAGCATATTTGTTTTATGTTCTATTTAGGGTATTGAGTTGACCGGGTAGATCGACCTCCAACCGAATGCGGAAATTGTTGAAATTTCTACCACTAACATATATTTATATGCAAACAACATCCAGCGGTTCATTTTAAAAAATTCCATTTCGTCCCCCATTTTGCTCATGGAGGGTAACAAGCCTAATAAACTAGTTATACTACATTACAAGACATATAAGGATTATGTGCGATCCAAAAATTTTGAAATGAAAATCGATCAATCGGAAGATTCTTATATGTTTATACAATAGTGATAGGTATTGTGTAAAGAAATTAGGCCGATCCGCCGTGAATAAGGCACCTAACGGAGCGGTCAACGCTTTGCACAAGCAAACTTCCCTAAAGGGAGCGGCACCATGCGCGGACAAACGTTGCGGAATTTTGACATCCGTAAGTAGACCCCCTACCCATGAGAGTGTGGGAGCTGAAAGATCGAAAAAAATGAATTGCCAAGGACCGGTTAAGAGCATATTTGTTTTATGTTCTATTTAGGGTATTGAGTTGACCGGGTAGATTGACCTCCAACCGAATGCAGAAATTGCTGAAATTTCTACCACTAACATATATTCATATGAAAACAACATCCAGCGGTTCATTTTAAAAAATTCCATTTCGTCCCCCATTTTGTTCATGGAGGGTAACAAGCCTAATAAACTAGTTATACTACATTACAAGACATAAGGATTATGTGCGATCCAAAAATTTTGAAATGAAAATCGATCAATCGGAAGATTCTTATATGTTTATACAATAGTGATAGGTATTGTGTAAAGAAATTAGGCCAATCCGCCGTGAATAAGGCACCTAACGGAGCGGTCAACGCTCTGCACAAGCAAACTTCCCTAAGGGGAGCGGCACCATGCGCGGACAAACATTGCGGAATTTTGACATCCGTAAGTAGACCCCCTACCCATGAGAGTGTGGGAGCTGAAAGATCGAAAAAAGTGAATTGCCAAGGACCGGTTAAGAGCATATTTGTTTTATGTTCTATTTAGGGTATTGAGTTGACCGGGTAGATCGACCTCCAACCGAATGCGGAAATTGCTGAAATTTCTACCACTAACATATATTCATATGAAAACAACATCCAGCGGTTCATTTTAAAAAATTCCATTTCGTCCCCCATTTTGTTCATGGAGGGTAACAAGCCTAATAAACTAGTTATACTACATTACAAGACATAAGGATTATGTGCGATCCAAAAATTTTGAAATGAAAATCGATCAATCGGAAGATTTTTATATGTTTATACAATAGTGATAGGTATTGTGTAAAGAAATTAGGCCAATCCGCCGTGAATAAGGCACCTAACGGAGCGGTCAACGCTCTGCACAAGCAAACTTCCCTAAGGGGAGCGGCATCATGCGCGGACAAACATTGCGGAATTTTGACATCCGTAAGTAGACCCCCTACCCATGAGAGTGTGGGAGCTGAAAGATCGAAAAAAGTGAATTGCCAAGGCCCGGTTAAGAGCATATTTGTTTTATGTTCTATTTGGGGTATTGAGTTGACCGGGTAGATCGACCTCCAACCAAATGCGGAAATTGCTGAAATTTCTACCACTAACATATATTCATATGAAAACAACATCCAGCGGTTCATTTTAAAAAATTCCATTTCGTCCCCCATTTTGCTCATGGAGGGTAACAAGCCTAATAAACTAGTTATACTACATTACAAGACATAAGGATTATGTGCGATCCAAAAATTTTGAAATGAAAATCGATCAATCGGAAGATTCTTATATGTTTATACAATAGTGATAGGTATTGTGTAAAGAAATTAGGCCGATCCGCCGTGAATAAGGCACCTAACGGAGCGGTCAACGCTTTGCACAAGCAAACTTCCCTAAGGGGAGCGGCACCATGCTTGGACAAACATTGCGGAATTTTGACATCCGTAAGTAGACCCCCTACCCATGAGAGTGTGGGAGCTGAAAGATCGAAAAAAGTGAATTGCCAAGGACCGGTTAAGAGCATATTTGTTTTATGTTCTATTTAGGGTATTGAGTTGACCGGGTAGATCGACCTCCAACCGAATGCGGAAATTGCTGAAATTTCTACCACTAACATATATTCATATGAAAACAACATCCAGCGGTTCATTTTAAAAAATTCCATTTCGTCCCCCATTTTGTTCATGGAGGGTAACAAGCCTAATAAACTAGTTATACTACATTACAAGACATAAGGATTATGTGCGATCCAAAAATTTTGAAATGAAAATCGATCAATCGGAAATTTTTTATATGTTTATACAATAGTGATAGGTATTGTGTAAAGAAATTAGGCCGATCCGCCGTGATTAAGGCACCTAACAGAGCGGTCAACGCTTTGCACAAGCAAACTTCCCTAAGGGGAGCGGCACCATGCGCGGACAAACGTTCCGGAATTTTGACATCCATAAGTAGACCCCCTACCCATGAGAGTGTGGGAGCTGAAAGATCGAAAAAAGTGAATTGCCAAGGACCGGTTAAGAGCATATTTGTTTTATATTCTATTTAGGGTATTGAGTTGACCGGGTAGATTGAGGTCCAAAAGAAGGAGGAAATTGCTGAAATTTCTACCACTAACATTTATTCATGTGCAAATAACATCCAGCGGTGCATTTTAAAAAATTCCATTTTGTCCCCCATTTTGCTCATTAAGAAGTTAACATTACATTGGTAAAAAGGTTTCAACTCGACCAATGATTATTTTTAGTTATGTTGATTACTTGATTTATTTCAAAATTCGTATTACATGAATATATTGTCCAATTTGAAATAATAGCTTTGTAATTATTACAGTTAATTAGTTAACAGTAATTATTGGTAAATATTAAAATACCCATAAGATTATATTAAAACGGCGGCGTTTTTGCCGAATTAACGGTTAATTCTTAAAAAAAAAATTATTTTTTTCTTCTCAAAATATGGCTCAATTTAAAAGACTCATTTCCTAATATGGCAGATTGAAATAATTTTCTACACTTCCATAGTTTTATACATATAACACATGTAATAGAAAATAACAAAAATAAAATATAAATTTTAGGGCCGGGTTAGGGCAGGGCTTTAAGGGCCGGGCCGGGCCGCTCAATCGGGCCGGGCCGTAGGGTAGGGCCGGGCTTTATTTGTGTGACTCATACCCTACCCTAAATAAAAAAGGGTCGGGCCGGCCCACCCTAATGGAAGGGCCAGGCCGGGCGGGTTTAGCTCCCAAGGGCCATATGATGAGGCCTAGGGGAATCTAACTTCAGACAACAGCATTTAGGGTGCATTGTCTGAAGATAATGTGACAACAGATGAATAAAAACAGTTGTGTGAAACCAAATCAGACAATATCTTTTAGCAAGTATTGACTTAAAAGTTATTGCACAACAGACAATGAATAACAGTTGTGTGATTAAACAATCAGACAACATCAAAAATCAACCATTGTCTGAATAAACCTTGGACAACATTGAAATAATAACTGTTGTCTGAATTGATCCATTCAGACAACATCAAAAATCAACCATTGTCTGAATAAACCTTGGACAACATTGAAATAATAACTGTTGTCTGAATTGATCCATTCAGACAACATCTATTATATCAACCATTGTCTGAAAAGTAATTGCACAAGAGCCAAGTAATGACTGTCGTTGGATTCGAAAATTCAGACGACATATATTTTTTTGCTGTTGTCTGATTATTTCAGACGACAGTTAAAATGTTTGCTGTCGTCTGATATGTGTTGTCTGATTGTAAAATTGGTGTAGTGCTTGTAAAGGAAAAAATGGATGTGAACTACCAAATTGTGTAACGAAGAATAAATCCAAGTACCAAATGGTTTGCTTTCATTGACTAGTTACCAAATTGTTTGAGTAGCAATACGTCAGGTACCACAGAAGAATTTTACCTTCTTTTTTTTTCTCTTTGAAATGTCCTTTTAAATTTGTTTTGTGGCAAAGACTCAAGTGTCTTGTTAATATAATATATTTTTGGAGCTTCAATCCAAAAAAATATGTCTTTGAATTTGACTTTGCACGTTTTGGTGGCTGAGTTATGCAGGTTTGAGCTCGAGCCTTGGACTTTTATTGTTGCTTATTGGTGTATGGTTTGGATACAAGCTCCTGAAGAAAAACAATGAGATAAAACGAAAAAAGATGTTCTTCAAGCGAAATGGTGGTTTATTATTAGAACAACAATTATCGTCAGGTGAAGTTAATGTCGAGAAAATTAAATTGTTCAAATCACAAGAGTTAGAGAAGTCTACCGATAATTTTAATGTGGATAGAATTCTTGGCCAAGGAGGTCAAGGTACTGTGTACAAAGGCATGTTGGAGGACGGGAGAATTGTTGCTGTGAAGAAGTCTAAAATAGTTGATGAAAGCCAACTTTCAGATTTCATCAATGAGGTTGTCATTCTTTCTCAAATTAACCATAGAAATGTGGTTCAACTATTGGGTTGTTGTTTAGAGACAGAAGTTCCTCTTTTGGTTTATGAATTTATACCAAATGGAACCCTTTCTAAGTATATTACAGAGCAGGTTGAAGACTTTTCACTCACATGGAAAATGCGCTTACGAATTGCCACAGAAATTGCAGGAGCTCTCTCGTACTTACACTATGCAGCTTCCTTTCCAATTTATCATAGAGATATCAAGTCTACCAACATACTCTTAGATGATAAATACAGAGCAAAAGTTGCTGACTTTGGAACTTCGAGATCAATTGCTATTGACCAAACTCACCTGACCACATCACTTGTACATGGCACATTCGGTTACTTGGACCCTGAATACTTTCAGTCAAGCCAATTTACAGAGAAAAGTGATGTGTATAGCTTCGGGGTTGTTCTTGTTGAGCTCTTAACGGGACAAAAACCAATTTCTTTTCTAAGGTCAGAGGATGAAGGCAGAAGTCTTGCCACATATTTCATTATTTCCATGCACAAAGATCGACTATTTGAAATTGTTGATGCTCAAGTTTTGAAGGAAGGATCGAAAGAAGATATCATAATAGTGGCAAACCTTGCAAGAAGATGTCTGAATTTGAACGGAAGGAAGCGCCCTACAATGAGAGAGGTCACAGCTGAGCTAGAAGTGATTCAAATGACAAAAAAGACTTCTAATGGCGAACAAAACTATGAAGAGGTTGAATTTGTCAGAACTGAATCAGTAGAGCCATGGGACATTGCTTCAAGTTCAACGGGAAAGGGATCAGCTTTGGATGTTGGTCGGGTTTCATCATTCCATGAAATCCCCCTATTATCTTTCAAGTCAAGGTGAGCAAAATGTTTCTTAATTTTTGCCGAAACAAGAAAATATGTTTCATAGTTGTAATAATATTCTAATTGTGTTCTGTATGTTGTAGACATCAAATAGAAATAATCTTTTAAACTACATGACATCATCCTACTGCTAGAGTTTGGGGAAATTCTCCACCTAGCTTTATCTGCTTGTAATGCTCTTTTGTTTGACAATTTGGGAATAGATTGTACTAGGGATAGTTCCTTGTAATTTTTCTTTTTTGTATCGTTTATAACCTTTTGTTTGCTACTTAATATAGCGCTGTAATTTGGGAGTAGTTTTTGTGTGCCTAACATCGCAACTTATAATTTAGGCACCTAAAGCTAAATGTATTAGATTTTAATTTGTAGCGGTACCTAAATGGGATTCGTCATACTTGAAGGCTTGAAGAGATTGAAAATCAAACATTTTATTACAATGTAGTAAGATTTCGTGAAAAAAAAATTGCAGCAATACAGTAAATACAAAAAATAAAAATTTCATCCCAAGTAAAAGCAAGTGTTCAAGTGGGGAAAAGAGGAAAGAAAGAATATCATAAAATGGCGTTATTAGTTACTATTTTTGAACTTTTGTGTAGAAATTAGAGCTTAATCCAAAAACACCTGGTATTTTGATAAATAGTGGAGAGACCCAACATCTTGTAATTAAGATTTCATGCTATCAAAATTGAAAATGATGTTTTGCATTTAGCGTAGGCGATGACGGTCCAATTCTCATCCTCTCTTCATCACCGTTTCACCGTTTCACAGTTATTGATGAATGGAAATTTTATGACACAACAACTATAATAAATCCTGGATACCTAATTGAAAATTTGCAAGAGACATTTAAAAAAGGAGGAATGCTAGCAACCTTCCCCTCCAACCTTTCACTTTCTACCTTTCCCACTCATTGTGTGCCATGTGTACTCCACTACATTTAAATTTCATGTATTTATTACATTGAAAAACAAACTGCTTTTGTTCCATACGTACCCTTATTCATTATCTTTAATACAACAATTAAAATTTAAAAAGGCAGAAGTGGGTAAAAGAAAAAATGAATAATCAGTAAACAATTAAAATATTATCGACAGCTAGTTTTCAGAATCATAAGGAATTATGGAGACTACTTAAAAAAACGTGGTTCATAATCACGACACCATAATAGGGAAGGACGGTAGATAGGACTGAGGGGTGTAGAGAGATTGAGAATGGTGATGCGTTCCGTGAGGAGGAAGAAGCTCATAGATACAGTTTCATTCTCGACAACCATTCCCATTAGGTTTAATCTCTAGCCATACAGTTTGGGTAATCGGTTTCTACCATTTGATTTCATCTCGTGGTGGTTTTGAATTTTTTTTTTTTTTTTTTTGTCGATATCTCTTGGTTGTTTTGAATGACGGGAGCAAATGTGGTGTTTTTGGGGATAAAAATTATCATGGCAGATTGGCAGGGGTGAAGAGGTGATGTGGTTGCTGTAGTTTGGAATAATTATGTCATAATAGTATACAATTAGAAACAATCAAACATAATGATTTGATTCTTTTTCTCTTTTTTCTTTTTTCCTTCTTCTTTTGATCCAAGAACAAGGTTTTATACGGCTGAATGGGTTTGCAGATCGAAACAAAGTGGGAAAATTTTGCAGATCTTGATTACCATTTTTCATTTGTGTTTTTCACCAGGAAGGACATGATGGTATTTTGTTTAGACTTAATTTTTACTTATCAATGTATTAGATTGAAAAGGATAAGAACTGCCGGAGACAAAGGAGAATATGAACCTACCCTTAATCTGATGCTTTTGTAGTTCTTCCCCCTTAAAATATAGGGTTTTTGTCCATTTACACCATTTTTAGAGATTTTTTTCCCACTTACCCCACTAAGTTTTTTTAATTCCCCCTTACCCCAAACACTCTAAGGAGGTCTTCCCTAATACCCCATTAAGATTTTTTTTTTGTTTTTATTATTTTTTTAATACCATTTTACCCTCACCTTTGTTACTTAGAGAGAGAGAGAGAGAATGGAAGAGAGAGAAACCATAGGGGACTTCGTCGGAGTCCGATCACCGGCAGCCGGATTCCGGCCAACTTCGCCGGAATCCGGTGAGCGGTCGCCGGAATCCGGCCAATTTTCGCCGGAATCCGGTCACCGGCCGCCGGATTCCGATCACCGGCTACCACCCACCGGAAAGTTTTTTTGCCCCCAATAGACGTCTATTGCCCCCCAATAGACGACTATCAGCCATGTATTGCCCCCCAATAAAGGGGAATTAGACGACTACCAACCATGTATTGCCTCCCAATAGACGTATATTAACCATGTATTGCTCCCCAATAGACGACTATCAGCCATGTATTGCCCCTCAATAGACGTCTATTGCCCCCCAATAGAATTTTCGTTTGCTGGAATGAAAATTAATCTTCCTAAAATTAGACAAATAAAACTTTAATTAACGAAAAAAAAAATAAGAGATTACATCAATTTAAAACATCTATTGCCCCCCAATAGTCGTCTATTGCCCCCCAATAGTCGTTTATTCCTTCACATATCTCTCTGTTTAGCCTTCACCTTTTTTTTTTTTTTTCGAGAATGAAACCTTCACTTTCTTGAACCAGTTTCTCTTGCCATTTTTGCTACCTCATCTTTCTTCCTCCAATCCTTGAAACTGGTCTTTACAACTTGGTTCTGGGTTTCGAAGACAACCAGAGTAGCAAAGTAGCAGACATGTTGGATCTTAATGTTGATGTCTCTATCGGAGAAAGAGAAAAGATCTGGGCACCCTATCGGAGTTCAACCGTGAGACTCAAGACCAGACGTCGTCTTCAGCCGGAGATGTCGTTTAGCGTCTTGGTCCAGATCCGGTCACCGGCGAGCTGACGAGCTGACCAGAAGCAGCGTCTTCAGCTGGAGACGTCGTCGAGCTCATTGCTGGAGCAGCAAGAGGAAGAAGGCAGAGTGCTCCTCCGCCGGAACTGGAGATTGGAGAGAGAGAGGGAGAAACCAGATGGCACCGGGACTGAGTTCGAAGAGGAGAGAGCGACAGAGCTTTCATGGCAGAGAGAGAGAGGGAGAGAGAAACCGGAGGGCAAGGACCCAAGGGGATCGGAAACCTTCTTCGCCGGTAAGGTCGCTCTGGACCGCCGAGGAGGTCCATCTCGACCATCACTCACATCCTCCCCTTCTTCGTTGGCGAAATTTGAAGATCCGTTTCGAACTTCTGCTAGGACTTCTGCACGATCTCACTGTTGACTTCGTTTCCGATGACCGGCGACCAGGCCGACGGGGATGTGGCCAGATAGTGAGAGAGAGAGAGAGAAGAGAGAGAGAGTGTGTGTGATCGAGAGATGAGAGAGAGTGGCATTGATGTAGTTATTTAATTAGGTTGAGGGTAGACTGGTCATTATACTCTAATTTGGGTTAGTGAGAATAAAAATCTGTTGTTGGGGTAAGTGGGATAACTTTTGCTCATTTTGGGGCTTTTGGTCAAGGACCCTAAAATATAATTAGATTTATTATTTGTTTTTAGTATAATTGAATTAATTAAAATGGTATATATAAAATTGAGGGTATATATGGAACAAAAGCAATTTGTTTTCCAATGTAATAAATACATGAAATTTAAATGTAGTGGAGTATACATAGCACACAATGAATGGGAAATGTAGAAAGAGAATGGTTGGAGGGGAAGGTTAGCAAGGGGCAAGTGGATAGAAACGTTATTCTACCTTACGGTTGATAGTTTGGCCAATTGGTAAAGCCTCCCTGTCTTATGGGTGTAAAGTGCAATTTACGCTTTTCTGAATCCCTTCAAACACGTGGCAGTTCCCTGTTTTGCAGGGTAAATAAGTCATTTTAACCGCTCAAATGCTGCCGTCTTCCTTATGCGACCCGCCGTTGCGCATCAATTTAGGGATTCAGCAGAAACTCTACTTTTATCAAAATCCCTAAATTGGTTTCTACGACCAAAATCTTTGGGGCAAAAATGGAAGCAATTAGGGCTCTCCCCAACTAAGACCTCGCCGTCCACGTGAAAATGGAGCTCCACGATGTTGGGGCTTCTTGTGGATCAGACTAAAAAGGGCCTGAGCTTCAGAAAAAGGTTTGCATTGGATGATCGTGCATTTGTGCTGCGCTTCGTGAGGCATCGGGTGGACCTCAATTACATGCTGTAAAGGCTATTTCTTCAGGTGCATGTTTGCTTGCTGGTTTGAAGTTGATTAAATTTTCTTAATCTTATGTTGATCAAGTACGGAGGATACTGAGCTATGTTAATTGATTACCTTTTCCAAACAAATAAACGAAATTACGTACAAATGAGGTCAGTTCCAGCTTTCTGGATGCACCAGTGGGTTTAATAGCCTTAAGGGTCAGGTGAAGAATTTGATCAACAACTGCTTAAACGTCGCCGTGGAGAATTTGCTTATGGTGGATGGTGTTCGGGGAAAGAAAAGACGCAGAGGTCATGCTCAGGTTTGCAGGGTGAAAATTATGGAGTTTTAAGGCCAGGACCCGGATTTAGGAGGTTGAAGTCCTTGTTAACAAAACTCCTTTACACGAGGAATCATCAGAAGCAACAGTGCAGATGATTTCTTTAAACCAATATGAATAGGGGGTGAAATTTGCACACCCCCTTTTACAATCTACACACCCTTTACATTTTTTTAATATATCTTATTCATTGACAATATTTCTCTTTCAAAACTACCCTTCTATCTCTCTCTCCTCCCTCTCCATCCGCAGAACCCATTCTCTCCTCTCTCTCTCTCTCTCTCTCTCCATCCACAATCCCATTTGTGCAATCAAATAAGCAAATCATCAAAACTCAATGAAACAAAACCCACAAATTCCATATTCTAACAATTCAATTAAGCTTCCAACAAACACGAGAGTACAAAAATTCACAAGATTTTCCAAAACCCATTTCAATAATTCAAATGAAAATGAAACATGAGAACCCAAGAAGATGATTCTCTGATGGAGGAGCATGTTGGTGGTATCGAGCTCTTTGAATCTGGGGATGCGTGGAACTGAAGTAGTAGTAGTAGTGGCGAAATGAAAATCCCAATTGCTGGACAAGGTGGGTCTTGTGAGTCTTGTAGGCGACGAGGCTCTAACCAGACTGACGCGCCTCCTCCTTGTTGTTGTGCTGCAATCGATGATACTAGAAGCGCTAGTGCTATTAAGACCATTGCTCTTGACAATGGCCGGTTGGGTGTTGAAGCTGAGAGGCCTTGAAGCTGAGGCTCCATATGTCATCATCCTCCCTTTTTTCTTTTATCTGGGTTGGTCTCTCAAATTGGGAAGGAAGGAGAAATAGGGTGGTTGCAGTCATTTGCTTCTTTGATTGCACAAATGGGGTTCTGTGGATGGAGAGAGAGAGAGAGAGAGAGAGAGAGAGAGAGAGAAGGGTAGTTTTGAAAGAAAAATATTGTGAATGGATTAGATATATTAAAAAAATGCAAAGGGTGTGTAGATTGTAAAATGGGGTGTGTAAATTTC
Source organism: Rosa lucieae (assembly GCA_024704745.1). NCBI lineage: Eukaryota > Viridiplantae > Streptophyta > Magnoliopsida > Rosales > Rosaceae > Rosa > Rosa lucieae. The sequence goes on from JANPXK010000594.1 coordinate 92,829, forward strand.
ACCCCCCTATGAATAAACTACTGCATGCTTGTAATTAGTATATGCCTTCTCTTCTAAATGATAATATTTTGTTAGCACCTAACTGATATATTGTTATGAAATCTTCCAACCTATGGCCGGTGTTTATCAGTTTGTCAAATTATAGCCAAAGAAAGGATATTCTAGTTGATGTACTTGATTTGCTTGCACTTATTTTCAGTGCCGCTCAAATGAATTATGAGATCATTATCGTGAAGGGAGAATATCACAAATGGTCCTTGAACTTTAACTCATTCGACACTTTGGTCACTCATTTTTAAAAAATATCACTTTAGTCACTTAAGTAAAACATCATCTTTCATTTTGGTCATTTTGTTAATACGGTCCGTTAAAACTCGTAAATAATACATTACTACAAGGATAATTTTGTCTAATTAATAAAAAATTGAAAATTTTGAAAACCATGGATATGGACGGGGTTGAAAAAAACACTGGACATCTCTTTCACTATGCAATCGATCATCTTTCTTATTTGTTTAGTTGATGATCGTTTTTCTTTCTTCAAAGACTATTGAACATAATTCAAGAAAACATTCTTCTATCCAGTTATAAACTGTAAATTAATGAAACATGCAACAAAAATGTCCAAGAAGAGTCCAAATCCATGCTCAAAATAATGCTATCTCATAGCTCTAAACAAGGGTGAAGTAGAAACCAAAACCCAGAAAGTGGATCCAATTTCAATCCTTCGACCAAAAAAATAAAGTGAAAATCTGAATCCAGTATTTGTGTTCATCATTCATCACGAAACCCATTTGGCATATCCATTTCATGCTCTTCTACCACTTTGCTCATCCATTTGATTATCCAAAATTCCAAAATAATGATTGGATGGAGAAGCTCATTCTGCACAACAATCCTAAACGACATAGAGACCAAGGTCCAATTAGCAACAACAATGTCAGTAATGTAGAATTACAAAAGACCATCAATTAACACATGTTTCTTCTCCTCCTCATCGTAAACGACTCGCCTTCAATCTTAGCCAATCTCAAGCCCAATCCTTTGGTGAAGAACCATCACCACAACAGCATATAAGACAACAAATTTGTCAGTACCCAACATCCCCACACTCCAATGCAACACCTCTACAACAACCCCAACGAACATATCGGCCGCAACGAATTGAAACCGAGAAAAGCCAGAGATCATTCATAATATCTACAATGAATCTGAGCGGGCCTTCGATTACAACACTTGACATGCAATTTAGTACCGGAATTCGACCAAAATCTCGTTGGAATGTCTTACAGGAAACTCAGAGCTAAGAGCAAACATCCATTTCTTTCGATTGGTCAGTCCAGGCTTGCGAAACCCATTCGAGATTTAGTTAAATTTGGGGAAAAATTCACCAACGGTGTCTGGACACTTTGGAGACTTTCATAATGATACCTGAACTCTGAATGTTATCAAAGTGATACCTGGACTTTATTTTTCGTATTGTCGTCGTACCTCTGGCCAACTTCCGTCACGTCTCCGTCAACTGTGAGCACGTGAGACCAAAAATGAGGGCAAAAAAGACATTTTCATGGATCCAACCCTAATATCGATTAAAAGTTGAATTCCCTCCAAAACACAACAATTATCGAAAACGACTGATCCTAAATCATTCCCAAACTGTTGCTCTCAAACCAAAAAGGCGACAAAAGTGAATCAAACTCTCGAGAAAGAATTCGATTCGGTTTGATTCCCGACAAAAAGTGATCAATGGCGAAGATGTGGAGGTTTTTCAGAGAATCTGGACCCAGACGCGACAATAGTGAGTTCCCATTCCTATCTTTTGATTTCGAATACATGGTCTTACATGGTAAAGACATCGTTTTCAGGAAATCTGGGTTTAGAATAGGTTAAACCAGATTAGGGTTTCGATTAAGATTAATTTTGTAGGGTTTTGGGATTTGGGGCCGAATTTTTAATTAACAAAGCGGGAGTGGTCCATGATTTGAAAAATAGTTTTTGTTTGTCATTTAGTTGATTGACATTAGATTATTTAAGTCTGAAATGCCTGAATCATTTTTTATTGTTTCGATTATGGGTCTTCAATTATGGATTTTCTGGGTTTTGTTGTTTCCTTTTCTGCATTTTCTGGGTTTTGAGTTCGTGTAGATTTTGGATAAGGTTTTCGATTTTCTGGTTTTTGTTGTTTATCCTGTTCTTTTGTTTCATCTTCAGTTCCAGAAGACTTGTACACCATGGAAATCCACCATGGTGGTTACTTTGACAACATGCCAGATGGTACCAAAAATTATAGAGTGGCTAGGTTTAACAAAGATGGTGGGAAGATATGGCTCGATGGTTTAGACCCAGATAAGATAACATGGACAGAGTTTGGGAACATAGCTTGGGATCTTGGGTATAGAGAGAAACCGATTTCATACTACTTCAAGATTCCTTGAACTTCTTGCAATGAGGGATGGGTGCTGATTAAGAATGATGCAGATGCAATTGAGATGACCAAGCTCATTCCTCTCAAGACAAGGAAAATCAGTGTGTATATTACTGGTGGTGGGAGGAGGAGAAAAAAGGAGGCTGAAGAGGATGACTTGAGGCCATCTGACCCAGATTGGGAAAACCCATTGAATAGGTTGACAGCAGCAGAGAGAGTAAGGTTGGAACAAAGTAGCAACATCTTTGGAAGTCAGCTAAATAGGCCGAGTGGAGTAGGTGGAGTAAATGTGGGAGGTAGAGTGGGTGCAGATGTAAATGCAGGGGGTCAGAGGGTTAGGCACATGGGAGGGCATCCTGAAGTGGTAAATTTGGACTCAGATAATGATAAAGAAGTGGGGGAGGGTGTGCAGCAGCAAAGTCAAGGCACCTTTACTGGTCTTAGTGACCTGGTGCCTGACCTGTTTGCTTCACAAGGTGAGGGAATCCAAAGTGAGCTGAGGCAGGGATAGAATAGTAATAGGGGCTATGTGGATGGTTGTCCAGGGGTATTGAGTGGCTTTTACAATAGGTTTATTCCTCACCCTCGTGAAAAACATTGTGTAAAGAGGCCAAAGGGAAGGCCTGAAGACAAGGTTGCAGAAAGTACAAAAGAAGGAGGACCAGTTCAAAGGGTTGTGGAAGCAGAAGCAACTATTCATAGGGCTGCAGCAGCAACACCAAAAGAGCAATTGGACCCAATACAAGAAGAAGTTGTCCCAATTGTGTAAGAAGCTGAAGTACCTGAACCAAGGGTTGAAGAAGCAGTTGTACCAATTGTTGAAGAAGAAGTTGTTGAACCAAGAGTTGAAGAAGAAGCTGTACCAATTATTGAAGAAGCTGAACCAAGGGTTGAAGAAGAAGCTGGGGTCAAGGAATCTGAACCAACTGAACATGCTGCTTGTTCTAAGAAGGGTCCAAGAGGAGGGGACAACAACAAAGCCAAGGGGAAGAAGTTCAGTGAGGCAGAGAAGGGTAAGAAGGTTGCACCTGAGACTCAAGCTAAGGGGAAGAAGGGTAAACCTGCTGCCAAGAAGAAGGGCAGACAAACAAAGGAGCCAAGGTACAGAACGAGAAACAATGGGGCAAAGGTATATGAGCAGGTAGATGAAAGTGGGTCAAGCTCAGATGACTCTGACTTCTATGTGGACAGTGACTATGACCAAGCTGATGATGAAGATGATGCTCAGTTTGAGGAACATGTGTCCAATCCACAAAATGTTGAAGAGTTTGAAGACATGGGCTATAGGGGTGAATGCAGTGATGATGGAGGTGAAACAGAAGAGGAGCTTGATAGCTTGAAAGGATCTGAAACTGAAGAAGATGAAGAAGGGAATCCAATCCCTGTAAACTCTTGGAGAGGCATTAAACTAAAATCTTGGAACAGAAGGGTAGACCTGAAGAACCCCAAGTTTTTTGTTGGGTTATGTTTTGCAAACTCAAAGCAGTTGAAGGAAGCAGTTAGGGAGTATGGTTTGGTGAATAGAAGGGGTGTTTGGTTTCAGAAGAACACACCTAAGAAGGTTGAGGTAAAATGTCAGTTGGGTTGTCATTTTTGGTTGTATGTTAGTGGCATTCAAGAGCTTGGACCAACCACACTTGTGATCAAGACTCTCAGATCTGATCACAACTTTTCACATCTTCTAAAAAGTCACCACTTGAACTATAATAGGATTGCTAAGGAGGTACAGCAAGACCTATTGGTGGATGAAGGCTGGTCTAGGAAGGGGATTCAGAACCACATTCAAAAGAAGTTCAATTTGGATGTTTCTGTGCAGACAATTTCAAGAGGAAAAAATAAAGCTAAGAGGATGAATGAAGGGTATTATGTGGAGCAGTACAACAAGCTAGCAAGTTACAAGAAGGCGTTGTTGGAGGAGTAACCCAGGTTCTATTGTGGAGATTAAGACTGAGATTGTGGGGAAAGTTAGAAGGTTTCATAGGATGTATGTGTGTTTTACTGCTTGCAAGAAGGGGTGGATTGAAGGCTGCAGACCCTTGATTGGGTTGGATGGGTGTCACATAAAGGGTCAGCACCCAGGGCAGCTTCTATGTGCAGTAGGTATTGATGCCAATAATGGCATGTTCCCTATAGCTTATGCTATCATAAGTGGAGAACACAGATACATGGAGGTGGTTTCTAAAGTACTTGATGTGGGATTTGGAAATGGAGAGGGATTCATCCTACACTTTTTTGAGTGACAAACAGAAGGGCTTGGGGATAGCCATAGCTGAATTGTTTCCTGGGGCTGAACACAGACATTGTGTTTGGCATATGTACAATAACTTCAAGGCCAAGCATCCAGGAGAGGGGCTTAAGCAGCTTGTATGGGATGCAGCAAGGAGCAGCACCAGAGTGTGGTTCAACAAGCACATGGATGAGCTGCAGCAATTGGACCAAGAAGCATGGCAATGGTTTCAAGACAAGCATCCAGAGTAATGGAGCAGGGCATACTTCAGAGACACAAGCAAGTGTGATATATTGCTCAACAACTTGTGTGAGTCATTCAATGCAGCAATTCTTCCAGCAAGGGATAAGCCCATCTTAACCATGTTAGAGAAGATAAGAATGGACCTAATGGTTAGGATGGCAAACAAAAGGGTTGCAGCTCAAAAGTGGACTGATATGGTTGGTCCTGTTTGGCTCCAATTTTGTTGCAGCTGGTCAACAGTCTCTTTTCTTGCGCGGGCGTGCCAGCACCGTTCGGTGTGGTCGTCGGGTGTGTCCCTTGATCTGATTTCTATCAAGCGTTTGTAGACGAGGAGAGTACCAACCTCGTCGCAGGATTCTTTATGCCTCGTGGTGAGGACTTTGGTGAAGTTTCTTCTTGTAAATAACAATCGATACTCGATGTTGTAGATCGAGCAGAGCGAGCACCACCGGGAAGTAGAAAGAACTTGCTAAAGCGTGACTTTAGCTTGGCTGGGTTGCTAGGGCGTTACCCTTTCTTAGCTGGTTCTGTAACCGTTGTGGTCGTGGCATTACCGTCGGCTCCTAAGGAGACTAGGACCGAAGTACGTTGACAGAGGGTTTGGTGGCACTAATAGTCGGCTCCTGAGGAGACTAGGACTTAGAGTGTGATCACCGATAAGAGAAAGAGAAGGAGAGGAGTTGCTCTTAGAGAGGTTGCTCTAGAGAGAACTTAGATCATCTTAAAGATGTTGTTGTTGAATGAATTGGTGTTATTCTCTTGTTTTTGCCTCTATTTATAGGCTTCCAAGCAACACTATTTGGCCTTTAAACAAATCATAATGTGTTAGGTTTTAGCACTTAAACATTAATGGAATGTTAGGTTTAAGCACTTAAACACTAATGGAATGTTAGGTTTTAGCACTTAAACACTAATGGAATGTTAGGTTTAAGCACTTAAACACTTAATGGAATTTGTTAGGTTTAAGTCATTTTCTGCTCCCTTATCCTTCAATTTTTATCTCCACTAAGAACTCAGATATAGCCTTCGACTTCTTCATATGAAATTATCCACCATGAGTGTATATTACTATGGTAAAATTTCAGAATTTATTTCCATGTGGTTGGGCAGGAAATGCTGCTGGACCTCTTACAGGTCCAGTTTTCCAGTTTTGCTTATGCAGAAAATTGGACTGATTGTTTGAAGGCCTTCCACTTGAACTCTTCATAAGAAATGATTCTTAGGATGTCTAGAGTGAATTTGGAAAGTTTTAGCTCATTTAGATTTCATTTGGTTAGTCTGCCGCCCCTCATTCCTTGTTTAGCTCGGTTTCTCCTAGCCGAAGTAGGAAAATATGCTAAAGCTGACTTTTTATGCTTCCATAGTAGGCTTTATTTAGCCTCTAAATATATATTTCGAACTTGTCGACAATATATAGCTTGAGCCACTGATATTGGCTCAATTTATCCAAGACGTGCCTTGTCAGGCCAAAATGTTTATTTTGGGTCCAAACATTGCCCCCCAGACCTTGAAGTCAAAAGGTCTTCGTCTTGACTGAAGAGGTCTTGAATCAGCACTGCTCTTATAATGTCGTTGCTCCAAAGCCACTTGTATTGGCTTGACTGAAATTACTTGAACAGTGGCCTCTCTCCCTCTTAATTATATATAGTGAGCATACATATATTAATCGCCAGTCTTCCTTCGCGAACCATCCTTTGCGAGGCCATGTAATTAAAACCACTTCGCTGCCAACAATTCGTAACCCAGCTTTCGCCACAATTATTGGCAAAAATATTGATTTGACCTCCTCCACTGCTAATACCATACTAGGCATATTAAATGCCTCTTGTATATGTGCCCAGACCAATACCAATGGCCTCTTAAGTATATTAGCAAGTTCCAGCCACTGTTAGGCAAGAACCCAATTTTTTGCATCCTCCGCGACGCACAAATTTGAAAATCTTTTTGTATTTTTGTATCTTTTTTTAATAAGACATTGTGAATCAAGGTTTAGACATACGGCCAAAGTATAGTCGTCTAGACTCAAATTTTCTTTCAAATCCTTTGGGCAACCTTACTGAAATGGCCAGATGGGGGAGGGCGAACAAGAGAGGCAGAATCCATTTTGGCATGAGCTACTTCCACATAGTGGTTTAGGCCCATTTGCACGCACTTCTGGATTCAAGAACCTGTCATGAACGTTGTCCCCTTTCTAGACACCATTTCACATAGGCTATACTTACTAAGATGAGAAAGATCATAAGTGTGAAGACAGTTCAACAAGTGTTAATAAAAACCGCCCTTAACCTTAAGGGACCTGAACTAGGCACCAATAAGGAGTTTAGGTCAATATTAACAAAAGAGACTTCACCTATCCCGTTATGATTCACAACCCCTTACGAAATTCAACCTTTTTTTTTTTTTTTTTTTAACTATGAAAATAAAGGTAAAAGTGAAAACTGAAAATTGACAGGAAATTTAAAAACAAAGAAAGAAGTGAGCAGCACTATGTTTGGCTAACCTCCAGAAGGCCACGGGGGAGGCCATCTATGCTTCACTCCAAGCTTCGATGTATCAAAATTTGTAGGGTAAAAATCCCTCCTGTGAGAGCTTGTAGGAAAAGAACAAAGATACTTCTCATCGAAAACTTGAGAAAAATTTGGCTTGTGGGAGGAGTAATCTTGCCCCCCAAGTATCTTTGTTGGCATAGAATTAGCCACAGATTGGCCATTATAAACGACCACTTATTGGCCTGAATTCTCATGATCAAGAGCCTCAAAGAACTTAAACTCCTGCATATGATTTTTTGAACCAATAATTAAATTATAATTATCGTCATACTCATCATATATTGGCTCCGCATTGAGATTGAATTTGGGGTCACCAAATTCTTCCTCACAAGTCTCAAAGCCACTTGCTGGCCTTGAAGCATATATGAAGATCTTGAAGTTGAATTGATTCATAAAGCCACATATTGGCTTCTCTAGACCAAAACTTAATTGATAATTAAGTTGGCCATGATTGTGACCACTTTCACCATGATGTCCCACTGGGCGTGCCAAAATCTTTGGCTCCAATTTTATTGCAGCTGGTCAACAGTCTCTTTTCTTGCGTGGGCGTGCCAGCACCATTCGGGTGCGGTCGTCGGGGGTGTCCCTTGACCTGACTTCTATCAAGCGATTGTAGACGAGGAGAGCATCAACCTCGTCGCAGGATTCTTTATGCCTCGTGGTGAGGACTTTGGTGAAGTTTCTTCTTGTAAATCACAATCGATACTCGATGTTGTAGATCGAGCAGAGCGAGAACCACCGAGAAGTAGAAAGAACTTGCTAAAGCGTGACTTTAGCTTGGCTGGGTTGCTAGGGCGTTACCCTTGCTTAGCTGGTTCTGTAACCGTTGTGGTCGCGGCACTACCGTCGGCTCCCGAGGAGAATAGGACTGAAGTACGTTGACAGAGGGTTTGGTGGCACTAATAGTCGGCTCCTGAGGAGACTAGGACTTAGAGTGTGATCACCGATAAGAGAAAGAGAAGGAGAGGAGTTGCTCTTAGAGAGGTTGCTCTAGAGAGAACTTAGATCATCTTAGAGATGTTGTTGTTGAATGAATTGGTGTTATTCTCTTGTTTTTGCCTCTATTTATTGGCTTCCAAGCAACACTATTTGACCTTTAAACAAATCATAATGTGTTAGGTTTTAGCACTTAAACATTAATGGAATGTTAGGTTTAAGCACTTAAACACTAATGGAATGTTAGGTTTAAGTAGGCCTGGCAAAAGTGCGGTCACGGGCGGGTTACGGGCAGACTTAACGGGTTGACGGTCTTAACGGGCTCAACCCGTTATAACCCGTTATCTTAACGGGTTATAACGGGTTGAGCCCGATGGGTTCGCGGGTTACCCGTTGGAACCCGTTAAGACCGCTAAGGTTTTTTTTTTTTTTTTTTCTTTTTAATCTTTTCTAATCAATTACCCACTAAAACCCGTTAATACATGTTAACAATAAATTGGCCATTGAAACCCGTTAAGACTTAAGACCCGTTAACATAAAAATGAATTTATTTATTTATTTTTTTTACATTTTTTTAAATTCTTTTTCACACCCATTATCTATTAAACCTTCTCAAAAAAAAAAAATTTATTTTTTTTAAACCCTTTTCCAACCCATTACCCATTAAAACTCTTTTTCATTGTTGATTTTCATTAAATCGAACTATCAAAAGTTAATACATATTGGGCTCACAATTCTTAAAAAAAAAAAAAAAACTTTTTTTTTTCTCTTCTAACCGGGTTCGATGGGTTCCGTCGGGCAACCCGTTTCCGCCCGTTAACTAACGGGTTGTTAACAGGTTGGCAGCCCATTAACACGTTAAGTTATCGGGCGGAAATAAATGGGTTTTTAGCGGACGGTTAATGGGCGGTTAACGGGTCATGGGCTGAATTGCCATGCCTAGGTTTAAGCACTTAAACACTAATGGAATGTTAGGTTTAAGCACTTAAACACTTAATGGAATTTGTTAGGTTTAAGTCATTTTCTGCTCCCTTATCCTTCAATTTTTATCTCCACTAAGAACTCAGATATAGCCTTCGACTTCTTCATATGAAATTATCCACCATGAGTGTAGATTACTGTGGTAAAATTTCAGAATTTATTTCCATGTGGTTTGGCAGGAAATGCTGCTGGACCTCTTACAGGTCCAGTTTTCCAGTTTTGCTTCTGCAGAAAATTGGACTGATTGTTTGAAGGCATTACACTCAAAAAAAGCTCTTGCACTCTTCATAAGAAATGATTCTTAGGATGTCTAGAGTTAATCTGGAAACTTTTAGCTCATTTAGATTTCATTTGGTTAGTCTGCCGCCCCTCCTTCCTTGTTTAGCTCGGTTTCTCCTAGCCGAAGTAGGAAAATATGCTAAAGTTGACTTTTTATGCTTCCATAGTAGGCTTTATTTAGCCTCTAAATATATATTTCGAACTTGTCGACAATATATAGCTTGAGCCACTGATATTGGCTCAATTTATCCAAGACGTGCCTTGTCAGGCCAAAATGTTTATTTTGGGTCCAAACAGGGCCTAGGATTAAAAAGATTTTGGATAAGGTGGCAGAGAGAACCTCTTGTTATAGAGCATATCACAGTGGTGAACATGAGTTCCAGATCACTGGAGGTGGTGACAATGGCAGTAAGCATGCAGTGGACTTAAGGCTCCACACTTGTACATGCAGGAGGTGGCAATTGAGTGGCATGCCTTGTGTTCATGCCATTTGTGCCATTTGTGCCTTGTGTTTGTGCCATTTGTGGCATACCTGCAGTGTTTTGTGATGACTACTTGATGCCTTCCTCTTATATGGAGGCATATAATCCCATTATTCATCCTATTGCTGGTGAGGATAATTGGGAACAAGTTGAGTATCCAATTGCACCTCCCCCATATAAGAAACAAGCAAGAAGGCCAAAAATGAAGAGAATCAAGGAACCTGGTGAGAACAAGCTCCCTCCACCAGCACCCAACCAAACAGATAACACAAAAAAGATGCCTAGAACCTACACCAAGATGACCTGCCAGGTCTGCTTCAAGAAAGGCCATAACAGGTTGGGCTGCCCAATCACTAAGGCCAAAAAAGCAGCAGCAGCTCAACAAGCAGTAAGTCATTTAAATATTTCAGAATTGATGGTTTGTTGTTGGTTATAATCATACATTTAACTTGTTTTAATTTTCATTGTAGGGTGAAGGGAGTTCCAATGGAGCCCAGCAAACTAGGAAAAGGCAAAGAAGGCAGCAGGTTTGTGTTTTCCTTACCAAGCTGTTCTTTTTTTGTTTTGTGTGTTTCTTGTAGTAATTTGCTGGTTGTGGTATTGTTACAGTAAATGTTTGATGGGTGAATGATTGTGGATTCATGATTGTTGAGTTGAAATGGATGTGTGATTGTGGATTTATGAAAAAAGAAGTTCAAATGGATTAAGGTTCTAATTTGTTGGTTAAGATTAAGGTTATGAATTTCTGGTTGTGATAGATATGGTTCTGTTTTCATATGTAGGCACCAAAATTTCCAACCTCAAATGGTAATAGCGGATTGAGGGATCAGATCATCAAGTCTAGGAGGGGTTGGAAGAAGTTGAAGACCATGGAGGGCAACTAAGGTGCAAATGGAGGGGCTTCTAGTTCACAAGCAATGCATGAACCTCCAACTCAGAGTAGCCAAAACCCTGCAGCAAAAAAGGCACAGCAGAAGGGTCAAACTGAATCTGAATGGGCAGGATTTTGAGGCAAGTGTTGGGTCTTGAAGAACCAATCTACTTTTTGTATGGAACATGTAGGGTTATGATGTAATGAGCATGACTTTTCAAATTGCTCTCTTTTGTTGAATTTCTTGAACAATTTGTCGGTTTGAAGAGGCAATGAATTTCTATTTGGTTATTGCCTTTGCCATTTTTAATTTCTGATTTTTATGAAGATGGAGTGTTTGTTAAGATAGCAGATTTGCCTTTCATTTGGCACTATTTTATGTCAGTTGCATTCTTTGTACCAATTTCATGTAAAACAGGTCTTGGTCAAATTTGTTAGCTGGGTCAATGGATTTTATGTAATTTAGAGGGAAAAAATTATCAATCGGCCAACTTTGGAGGGAAGAAGTCAACAAATTTGGTCCAAATCGTGTGTTATGGAGGGAATAATGGGTATAGATGATGGTATAAAACAAACTGAGGGCATATCAGACATTTTGCCCTCATTTTTGGTCTCACGTGAGTCACACGTGCTCACAGTTGACTGAGACGTGACGGAAGTTGGGCAGAGGTACGACGACAATACGAAAAATAAAGTCCAGGTATCACTTTGATAACATTCAGAGTTCAGGTATCATTCTGAAAGTGTCAAGACACCGTTGGTGAATTTTTCCCTTAAATTTGGCAGGCAGCTCGACCATGTCGATTTGATTTGAAATAGCAAAAATATATTGGAAAAAAAAAAACGAGAAAATGGAAAATGTTTTAGGATTGGACAAAAAATGCCCTCTGTCTTAACGGTGTGTAACAAGAGATTAACGGTAATGACTAATGTGTAAGACGTTGTTGAAGTTAGTGACTAAAGTGATATATTTGAAAGTTCAGTGACCAAAGTGTCGAATGGACGGTTGTGAATATGGTTGATCTATAAAGTTCACATTCCCCACTCAATTTATATGCATTTTCTTTTCTTTATCAAGCCCACTCAATTAAACACCCTACCTTTATTGGGTTCATATATAAATGAGTCTTTACCCACCCTACCCACCACACTCGAGACTCAGCAGAAACAACGGTCACTTTTTTGAGTTTTTCTTAATGAATCAATGAATAAATACCAACTTTAATGTTTCCTTGGATTATTCAAGTTACATAAGAAATGATGTTCATATCAAATAGGTAGCCGGATACAAAAAGAAATACCCAAAAACATTTTATGAGCTAGTGAACTTGGAGCTTCACCAACAGACCCCGAAAAACAGTGAACCGGACCATCTACATGATCTGGTCAGACAAGGATGGAAGTCGCCGGAAAAAGTTGGTGGAACTGACGGCATATCGTCACGGAACCTAGGATGGCTAGGAAGGTAATAGAACCCATGACCCAAACACAAAAGCCTTGAATGGCACCACGTCAAACACCAAAGACGCCACCAAACAGAAGACAACAAATATTCCGGTTGCCCTTGGGTCCCTCCAACTGAACAGGGCCTCCAACGCTCTCCTTGGCTGCCACGTCACCCAACAAAGTTTGAGCCCGCCCACCAAGGGCCCGCAATCGATCATATCGGATTCGAACTACATCGTGGGTCGTGTAGAGGGGAAACCCATCAAGCTCTTCATCCAACTCATCCGGGCTCACCGCATCAACATA
>JANPXK010000595.1:0-48783 GCA_024704745.1 Rosa lucieae
AAACTGATCTCAACGTACAAGCAAACGCTACAATTAAATCTAACAATCTTTACTCTTGAGCTCTAACCGTCCTCTTGTTTGATCAGGAGCTTCTTGATCGATGACTCATTAATTGGCTTTGCTATTCCGCCAACGTAATGGATTCCCTCGCAACCCTCTCGGCCAGACAACTCTTGCAGCAAATCATGTCACGTTTTCTTGACATGGAAGCTTCCAAGGCGAATATCCGTTTGCCCCAGGACTCTTCGTAAATCTTGAAAGCCAAGCGTTTAATTTCACTGGCCATCCTGCGCACGACGTTATCATCTTCTCTGATTTCGAATTCCGACAGAACCCGAGAGAGATCTGCGCGGAACTCGTCAGGGCTAAAGAAAACTAGGCGCTGATCGAATTCTAAAATTTGTGTCCTCGTCTCCTCGCGATGGTTGATGAGGGTTAGAGCTCTAGTGTCACATGAAGAAGTGTGGTAGTATTTGTGCTCGATGCTACAAACAAAGTGGACCTGGACTTGAGGTGGTCCTTTCCGGGAACCTGGTTGTGGGACTAGTGTGGCGGGACGGACAACTTCAAAGTTGAAGTGATTTTCCTCGTGAGCGACTTCCAAATCCATGTATGAATATCAAGTGATTAATGAATGCGTTAACGAATAAAAATGGAGCTCGGTTTTCTCTTTTTCTTTTTCGTAATCAAAAAGCTAGATGGAGAGCTAAGGTTTATTTTCTTCGACAAAAGGAGTGTGTATATATATAGTCCTCTGACCAAGATAAACGGCAAACCCAAATCATGTAGGAAAAGAGTTTCCTTTTGGTCAAAGGTAAACTGTTTCCGTAACGTAAAGTTGTAAACCATGTATTTTTCAATTAAATTTGAGATATAGTTTTTTTTTTTTAAGTAAAAGCTAATGCAGCTTCTCTCAGAAAGAACACATAGAATTGTACCAAATCATCATAGGCACGGTAGCCATTACCTAGCTAAAAACTCTCACACCTATCCTAATCATCACTAATTCACCCGTCTTCAGAACTTAGCCTAATGCAAAAAAAAAAAAAAAGATACAAATTGATAATCACCCAAAGCTGAGTGGCTGACCTTCACCAAATATCAAGGAACTCTCACCCTCCTGAGTCTCATTCTTGGGCCTCTGTTCCTCCTTCCCTTTCTTCAACAACTTGGGCCTGGGCTTCACAGGCTTAAGATAACCCGCCTGCAAAGCCACCATGTCCCTCAAAACCCGAATAAGCTTGGTCTCAATCTCCAACCCATTGGGCTCGAGCACTCTCAGAGCCCTAGCCACGGCCTCCATGGTACTCACGCACCCACCAAACGGCTCCTTCCTCAGAATCAACTCCGAGTCGTAGATGCTCCCTCCCCTCACATCCTCATCCACATCCAAACTCACCCTCCTCGCGAATTTCGACAGGAACCCCTCGCTCGCCCTCACCATCTCCTTCGCGTGCTTCCACGTCGCGTCGAAAGCTACGACCACCGCCGGCGACTGGTCGGGGATCCGGAGACGGGATAAGCTGACGGACGGTGAGGATTTCGAGGGCGGGAAGAGGTAGATGGCGGAAGGTGATTGGTCGAGGAGCGGGGACAGGCCCGGCTTGAGGCGGCGGCTGACGATGGCGGTGGAGTTGGCCAGGCATTTTGTCAGGACCGGCGTGGTGGACAGCTTGTGCTGCGCCTCGTGAGGATGGTGGAGGATTATGATTTGCGTTTGGGTTGGGATGGGCTGGGCCGGGAGAGACTGGCAGAGGCAGACTGGGCTGGGCCGGTTACAGTTGCCGCAGATGGACCTCGGCCTCCGCGGCGGCGAAGAGGTGGCGTTGTAGGCGGTTTCGAATTCGTCGTCTTCAGCTTCCATTTTCAATTAGCTGAGCTCACCCAGTTAGGGAATCGGGATCCACTTTATAATTTAAGAGCTCCGAAAAACGACGTCGTTTGTAACATTTATTTTGTTTTCATAAAACCACATGTCGTTTGGACTGGTGGCTATATAAATGGAAAACGAAGCAGGGAAAGCGGCGAAGAAGATGACGACCTCAAAATTGGAAGCGAGCACTAGCACTGTGGACGCTTCGCAGTTCCAGCACACCCCTTTTTACTGGTAAATTGGCACAGTAAATCCAACCCTTTTTTTTTTTTGGTGAATTGAATTGCTCAGCGATGATCCATACTAGTGATGTGGTTGATTGATTGGTTTTGTTGTAGTGAGGAGAATGTGTACTTGCTTTGCAAGGAATTGAGCAAAAAGGGAATCGCAGATGAAAAAAGCTCTGATCTTTTTGTGGTTTTGATTTCCAATGAAAAGAAACAGGCATGTCCCATTTTATTGCCTTTTCTTATTTTCTTCTTTGTTTTTTGTTGGAGAACCCAAGTTTTGTACATCGTTGGTTAGATTTACTGTGTGTTGTTGTTGTGGGGAATAAAATTGTGTAGATACCATTGTGGCATCAAAAGGCGAGCAACCGAGCAGATGGAGTTGTTCTCTGGGATTATCATGTCATTTGCGTACAGAGAAAAGTTGGTGGAGGTGACTCACCCTCACAGCATTTAGTGTGGGATTTGGATTCGACTCTTTCGCTTCCTTGTGCTTTAGCAACTTATGTCTCTGAAACCATCCGCCCCACATTTCAGACCTTTCCTGAATTCCAGAGGTATTCCATCGCTTGTATCTTTTTACTTGAGTTTTTTGGGTTTAGCCAAACTTGTATTGTCAGTTTGTTAATCTTAAGGAGAGAGATTAGGTGATTGTTTATTGACCTCACTCTTTACCTAATGTGTGTATGTTGATGGATTTACTGGTATTGTGTGCTGCAGGTATTTCCGGATTGTGCATGCCCCAATATTCCTCTGTAACTTTGCATCTGATAGAAGACACATGAAAGATTCTCTTGGTGAATGGCTTAATCAACCTCCTCTGTATGAGCCGATTGTTTCTGAAGGTAAATGCCAAGTTCCGTATTATATTTTTATTAGGTCTGGTACTGGTTAAATCAGGATCATTCAGAATACTTTGATTTGTAGATGCCACTTCTAACCGATTTATTCCAATACGCATCTGAGCAAAACAGTCGAGTGCAAATGAGGTTCTCGATTGTGCTCAAGTCTCCATCACCTTGAGATTTCTGTCATTTGGGTGAAAATGTTCCTCATTAAAAATTTATGGTCTGTGATATAGGTTCATAGTTGCTTTTTTTTTTTTTTTTTAAAGGGGGCAAAACTAATGCCTTTTTTTTTTTTTTGGTATCAAGATGCTGTTCCCATTTAATTTGTTTGGGTAGTAAACTCAGATTAGATTAAATTGATCTGCCTATATAAGCTTCAAAATTTGTTTGAGCATCACTTTACCCCCAAATCGCGAAGAGGGTAGAAAACCTGGAAAGAGTCAGTCGTTATCATAGCATTGTAGTATGGTCTCCTAGATTTCTGGTAATAAGTGGAAGAAGGATAAATGTGCAAGTGGAAGAAGTAAAACTGAGTCCAGGACCTCAGGATGTTGCTAAGTTCATGCTTCATGCAGGGGAGTGGTCTGATATTTATCTATTATAATCGAATAAATTTTTAGAAGTCGACTTTTGAGCTAGAGCTGTTTGCTTAATGTTAGAGAGATTTCCTCTTCACAATCAAACTTGACTGTATAACTGAATATCACAATCAAAACTGATTGTGTAACTGAAGATCAGTTTTGATCCTCTGTAATTATAGTCTTCAATACTGTTTATAGCTCCTTGTAACAGTCAAACAAATCTCCTATATAGTTGTACATTGTAAACAGATTTGATTAAGGAAAACCATTTTCTACACTTAATGACTGTTATTTCATTTTCCTTAACCCATTTTTCAGTAGTTAAATAGTTTTGAACTATTAAGATGTTATTATCTGGCATTATCATGCAAGGAAAAGGCCAACCACTTAATCAGGCAGTTGACTATTAAGAAAATATACTCCTGATTTTGGACCTTTCTTTATACCAGATGTCTTCCATTTCCTTCTATCTTTATGGTAGCGTGACTCTGGCTCAGGTTTTTGACTGTGTGTGTGGCATGTTTATGTCTTGGAAACAATCCGGCCACAAACGGGAGCCTATCCCAAATCGAGACAGAAGCCTATTAGTAAGTGGTCGTGTGATGTATCCCAAGTGAATAGGAAACAGAGAGAAGTAAGACATTAATTTGAGGTGGAGTCTTTTCCCTGCGACATGGCTTGGGATTCGTGGAGTTGGTGGTGGCGCAGGTCCCAAGCCAAGGTTGCTGCGGGTTGGTGCAGTGGTGGCATTGCAAATGTGCATGTAGCTGAAATGGGCCATCAGACTAGAACAGAAACTATGAACATAACTAGCTTGTAAGTATGGGCATCTAGAGTTAAGCTTAGGGTTCGAAGAGTACTGAGATAATCAGATGATATGGAGGCTAGAGTTATCTTGGGTACTATGTAGCTACTGTTTGTTTACTTACAAGACAGAATGAAATTGACTCTATACTTGTAAGTAGGGATAATTAGATAACTCCTATTTAAGGCCGACAGCTCCTAGTTTCATTCATGTAGCATGGTAACCTCCTGCTGCAGAGTGGACCAAAGTTAACACCGAAGGGTCATTTGGAGACTTGGAGATGGGGGGATTTTCAAAAATACAAATGGTACTTTTGCTTTCAAGGTGCTTGTCCCAAGTCTGGTGGACGCAGAGATCAAGTATAGATTTTGTTTTCTGTTTTGGATCTTCAAGCTTGTGCTTCATCATCTGTTTGGCTACATGCAGTTAGATACCGCATCTACTTAGCAAATCCAATGTCTTTAATACTTTGATGATTATTCTGGTTTCAATTTCTGCCATAGTTGGAAAATGGATTTCTCACTGGTACAGCTTCATGCGAAGCTCATGCTTCTTATAGATTAGTGTTATATCTATTTATTTTATAGGACAGTTTACTTCTTATACATCTTGTATGAAGTATGAACTATAGCATAATTTTGCCGATCCTCCTCCTTTCCATTCTCAGTAGCTTTGAGGTAGAGTTGAACTTCTTATAGCTGTTTGTTACATGGACAACCTAAGGCAATAGGGGCATGTTTGGTAATGCCAAAGGCAAGCCTAGATAACCAAAAGTGGTTTTGACAGTGTTGGCTTAAATAGACAGAAATTTCATACGGACACTGGTACGAGTTTTTGCTACAGAAAATTGGTAGTCTCTATAAAGGCTTGGAAGTAAATGCTTTAAGAACACTTGCATTTTAATGGAATAGTGCTGTAAAAGCTTTTACAGATACCTTCCCAGATTCTTACTGGAAGCTGGTATCCTTTATTTTGCAGATGGAACTGTACATAACCTGAATGACTACCTTGACATCGGGGCTACAGATGTTGTGAAGGAGACAGGTCATGATATGACCGATCCAGTTTTTACCCAAAAGCTTGGTGTGGTTGTAGGTGAAAATCAACTGGAGGAATTCTTTTCCCAAATTCCTTGATGTACCGACATTCTCTTATCAGCTGCACACAGCATATATAACCATTCTTTTCTGTTTTCTGGGTTGAGTCTTTTGTAGAATCACATGTTGGGGCAGTTCATTCCAGTAGTGTTTCTGAGAAATGAAATTTTATTTCAATATTTAAAGATAGTGCATTTTCGATTTCAATGATTGGAGAGTTTTTGTTCACTACTCCTGCTTTCACCATCTCCTTGTCCTGAAAAGAAATGTGTGGTCAAATTAGATATTATTGAGTGGTATTGTATAATTGGTTCTTGCAGTGATTTGGTATAAAATTTCTTGATTTGTGCATTGACAACGAGATGTCCGAGAGCATTCGTTCCATCCCATTTTGCTGAATCCAGATGCTTGTTTTTGATAAATTTTTGGGAAACTGCACTTGCACTTTACCAGTTCCTGGCCCTTTTTCTTGGCAACAGGTCTTGGCTTATTTGATTGATCCAGCAGAACTGCAAAACTAGTTGTTTGATTATCATAGGTGATGGGAGTTGGGAACAGCCCTTATGGTTGTTGTAAAGGAGACCTAGTTTGGTTATGTTGGGGGATTATCTTGTAAGTATTGGGTCACTTGTACCTTCGGTGTGTAGAAGAATATTTAGGGTTTTCACGTGTAAAAAATAAAAATAAAAAAAGAAAAGAAAAGTTGCTCAGCACATAATTTCAGGCGTGTTCCAGTTAAGCCGGTTATACTGCCTTGATGATCGGGTGAAAGTGAAAAAGGTCATATACTATTCAATTCAACTTCAAGTTCTACGTGTTGATGCTATCATTTTCTTACTAGGATCGTTTTCTACACAATATTTATCTACCGACTACCCGGCGGTATCTAAAACTAAAAGTCTAAAACTGCTTGCAACAGGTATCTAGGCAAAATTTTAATCCACAAGAAAGAGCCAGTAATACCAACTTCAGAGAGAAAATTGAATGGGTTAACACAAGAAGCCGAGAAAACTATGCCAGTTAAGATGACAAAAGCTATGCATTCTTAAAAGAGACATCCTTGAGACTCAATGGTCAGACCTCATCCCAAAGAAACAAAATGCCCTAACCATTTGGTCTGTGGAAAATAGATGTAATTATGGTACATTTTATGATATATGTAAGATTATTAGAGAAATTTGGTTGGGCTGTAGCTCAGACGGCCTTCTACATGGATCCGCTCCTAATTGTGACCCTGAAAATATCCAGGTTCGTTGGAGCTATTTTGTTTTTGATTTTTAGTTGTTTCTTTTATTTGGTCATTCATATGCCTTTTAACTTTTTTTTTTTTGGTATTTGAAATTGCTTTTTTAAATGAATTGATTTTTTTTTTTTTTGATTCAAACTGATTTTCATTCACTGATGCCAAAGGCAAAAAGGGTAATAGCAGCGCAAAAATGCCTTTGCCCCCAAACTTATTACATAGTATATTGCTCCACGAGATCTTGTAGCCAAATAGGGCCTATTTCCTTGCAGAACATACTCCCAGTCATAGCCAAAGCTAACCGGGCTAAAGCATGAGCAAGTTGATTGTACTTCTTCCTAACATGCTTCCACTTAACCATCTCCATTTCTAACATCACATGCTTAACATCCTCAATAACAGCCCCAATCTCACTCAGGTCATAGCCATCACAGTCTAAAGCCTTCAACACATTCAAGGCATCCCCCTCAATCTCTATTCTAGTAAAACCCAACTCTTTACAATAAAGGACTCCATACCTTAAAGCTGCTGCTTCTGTTGCCAACGGACTAAGTGTTCCATCTACAGGAACAACCAAAGCACCCTGCATCCTTCCAAATTCATTAAGGACTATTGCACCCATACCCACTCTCCCATTTTTTAAATCACATGCACCATCAAAATGAAGCTTCACCCAACTAGGAGGAGGAGCCTCCCAGCGTAACGAAATTGCATCACTGTCACCAGAATGCAAAGGCTGCTGGTCATTTACATTTGTAGTGGACCATTCCTCTATCCACTCTACTGCTTTGTGGAACAACTCAGAAGATTGCATCTCCTTACCCCCATGAAAAGCATTATTTCTATCACGCCAAATCCACCAAGCTGTTCCTGTGAACACTTCTGTCTCCCTAACCTCTCCTTCTGCAGCAACATGACATAACAAATCAATAAAAGTAGGCTCCCTCCATATCTTCACCACTGACCTCAACCAAGTTAATTTCCACACCTGTTTAGCCTTTGGACATTGCCATAAACAATGCATTACTGTTTCTTCAGAGTACCCACACCTTCCACACCTAGCAGAAGAACTGATATGGCGTTTACTCAGACGCTCAGCACAAGGTAGAAATGAGTGGCAAGCCTTCCAAAGGAAAAGCTTGACTTTGTTTAGAATTCGAGAACTCCATATAATACTCCAAACATTTGTGGAGTTTGATGCACCACTTCCACCACTACTTCCAGCTCCTGCATCTCCATTCTTCCTTTCCATCCCTAACCAATACCCTGATTTCATAATATACTGTCCATTCTGACAATAATGCCACACCCCCACATCTCTTCCCCTCCTTCCGGCCAAAGGAATAGCAAGAATTCTCTCAACATCCATAGAAAGAAAATGAGCTTTGATAAATTCAACGTCCCACATACCTGAGCTCGTAATCAACCTCTTTACCAATGTGTCACTTGGGAGAAAAGGTGGAGTAATAACCCTGAAAGTCCAGGGAGAAGGTAACCACGGGTCTCCCCATATTCTAACAGACTCACCTGTTCCAATTCTGCACCGCATACCCGCAGCCAACAACTCTCTTCCCCAAAGAAGACTGCGCCAAATGACGATGGTTGAGATCCCAGCGAAGCATATGCCCAGGAAAGATTTGGAAAATATTTCGCTGCTAACACATTCCCAACTAACCCAGCTGGGTTCAGAAAAATTCTCCATACTGTCTTTGCTAACAAAGCTTGGTTAAACACCGTAATATCTCTAAATTCCAAACCACCCTCAAATTTATTTTTACAAAGCATATCCCACTTACACCAATGGATACTCCTCCTCCTTTCCCCCACCAATACTTTGCGACTTTAGCCTGATAAGTGCGACAAAGTCCCATAGGAAGCTGGAAAACAGACATGGAATAAGAAGGGATGGCTTGGGCCACAGCCTTAACAAGAACTGTCTTCCCTGCTTTTGAAAGAAATCTAGTTTGCCATCCCTGTATGTGATCATCTAGTCGTTCATTAATACTGTTTGGCTCCAGTTTTTGTTGCAGCTGGTCAATAGTTTCTTTTCTTGCCTGGGCGTGCCAGCACCGTTTGGGTGCGGTCATCGGGGGTGTCCCTTGACCTGACTTCTTTCAAGCAATTGTGGACGAGGAGAGCACCAACCTCGTCGTGGGATTCGTTGTGCCTCGTGGCGAGGACTTTTGCTGAGCTTCTTCAAAATCACAATCGATACTCGACGTCGTAGATCGAGCAGAGCGAAAATCACTGGGAAATGAGGAGAACTTACTAAAGCGTGACTTTAGCTTGGCTGGTTTGCGAGGGCGTTACCATTGCTTGGCTGGTTCCGTAACCATTGTGGTCGCGATACTACAGTCGGCTCCTGAGGTAGGACCGAAGCACACTGACAGAGGGTTTGGTGGCACTGACAGTCTGCTCTTGAGGATTCTGGGACTGGAGTGTGGTCACCGGTAAGAGAAGGAGAGAGGTTGCTCTGGAGAGGCTTGGATAATCGTAGAGATTGTTGTTGATGAATTGTGTGTCTTGTTACTTGTTGTAGCCTCTATATATAGGCTACCAAGCCATAGTGGTTGGCCTTAAACAAATCATGATGGAGCACTAATGAGTGAGATTGTGGAGCACTAAGTGAGATAGTGGAGCACTAAGTAGAATTATGGTGGACTTAATGGAATTATGGTGGGTTAGGCACTTAAGCACTAAAGGAATTGAAAATGATGAGTTTTGGAGTGGTTTTGAGTCACTCTCTGCTCCTTTATTCCTTCAATTATATCTCCACCACGAATTCAGAATGGGCCTTCAACTTCTTCATATGAAATGATCCACCATGAGTGTAGATCATTCTGGTAAAATTTCAGAGCTTACTTCCATGTGGTTGGGCAGGAAACGCTGCTGGACTCCTTACAGGTCCAGTTTTCCAATTTTATCTTTCAGAAAATTGGACTGATTGTTTGAAGGTTTTCCACTCCAAACTAGCTCTTTCACTATTCATAAGAAATGATCCTTGGGATTTCTAGAATGAATCTGAAAAGTTTTAGCTCATTTGGATTTCGTTTGGTTAGTCTGCCGCCCCTCCTTCCTTGTTTAGCTCGGTTTTTCCTAGCCGAAGTACGAAAATGTGCTAAAGTTGACTTTTCATTTCCATGCTTCCATCATTTCCTTTTCTTGCAGCTTGCATAATCTTCTATAATTCTGCAGGTATGCTTTATTTAGCCTCTAAATAATATATTTTGAACTTGTCGACAATATATAGCTTGAGCCATTTACATTGACTCAATTTCTCCAAGACACGCATTGTCAGGCCAAAATGCTCATTTTGGGTTCAAACAAATACGCTTGAACATGTCTTTTTTATTTCTCCCAGCAATTTTCGGTAGCCCCAAGTAACGTTCATGAAACCCCACTACCGGTACCTCTAATACATCAAGGATTGAAGCCCTCTGCTTATTAGCAACTCCAGGACCAAACGCAATGGCCGATTTTTGGAAATTAATCTTTTGCCCAGCTGCAGCTTCATATAAGAGCAAAGCTTGCTTGATATGCACTATCTCTTGAATTTATGCTCTACCAAAGATCAAACTATCATCTGCGAAGAGTAGATGAGATATTGGCTGCAAAGACTGCCCCATTCTGTACCCCCTGATAACTCCCTCCCTTCCTACCTTCTGTAACAGCATGGTTAATCCTTCAGACACTAATAAAAATAAGTAAGGCGATAGCGGATCACCTTGACTCAAGCCTCTAGTCGGTTTGAAAAAACCTGCAGCCTCCCCATTCCTTAACACACTAAAAGAAACCGACATCACACATCTCATAATAAGAGACACCCATTGCTCTGCGAAACCTAACTTAATCATCATCTGCTTGAGGAAATTCCATTCCACCCTGTCGTACGCCTTACTAATGTCCAATTTCAGCACACACAGAGGATCATCTCTCCCCCTGTCGAGCTCTAATAGAGTGCACAACTTCAAAAGCAGCGATAATGTTGTCATGTATGCACCGACCGGGGACAAAAGCGCTTTGAAATTGGGAGATGACCGATGGCAGCAAGCTTTTCATCCTGTTCACAATAGTTTTGGACACTAATTTATACAGCATGTTACACAAACTGATTGGGCGGTAATCAGTTACATGTTGAGGATTCTCAATCTTCGGAATTAAAGCTAGAAGTGTGTGATTAACATCCGATAAATCTGCACCATCATTCAGCAGCCTTAAATAGAAAGCACTGACCTCATCCCCAATGACATGCCAATACTTCTGATAGAACAAAGCCGAAAAACCATCCTCTCCCGGAGCCTTCTCTGGCGCCATCTGCTTTAAGGCCTGCTCAACCTCTGCTCGATTAAAAGGCTTACCCAATTTACCATTCATCTCCTCCGTTACCTTCACAGGAATGGCATCAAGAATTAAGTCCAAATGGCTAGTACCTTCAGAAGAAAACAAATTCTGAAAATACAGAATGAAAGCCTGTTGTATATCCGAAACTGACTCTTGCCAAGACCCATTACAATCAAAAACACCATAAATTCGATTATGACATCCTCTTGCCTTTGCAAACCCGTGGAAAAATTTCGTATTTCGATCCCCCTGTTGTAACCAATTAATCCTGGACTTCTGCCTCCACATCACCTCTTCAGGTTCGCCAAACTTCCTCAGATTAGTAAGTACCACTGCCCTCTTTTCCTGCATATCCTTTTCAAGACTGTCAAAACGTAGAGTCTGAAGCTCGTTCGTCAATTGGTTTATCTTTTTTGGTAAGTATCCAACAGTCTCCATATTCCAACTCTTCAAAGCTTGTGAAACTCGAGCTACGCTTTGAATCAAAGCAGAAGAATAATTACAACAATCCCATTGCTCACACCCCTCCTCCTTTGTCCAGAAAGCCTCAAACTGGAATCACCGCTTCTGCTTTCTCCTTCCATCCCACCGCGATTGTAACCTTTAGGCCATGTTTGGTAGAGTAGATAAGATTAGATTAGGATTTCAAAATGGATTAGACTAGATTAGATTGGATAGGAGATGTCAACTTCAAGCCAAATCTTGTGTTTGTTTAATAGGATTGGAAACTGGATAAGTAAAACATCAAAAAAAAAAAAAAAGCCATGGACTCGTCATCTTCATCTTCTCCTTAATCTTTTACCTCTGCAACCTTCGCTCCCAACTTAGCCATGGCGCCTCCCTCATGGTTGTTTCCACCTTCAACATCCACAAACGCAGCGTCGACCAAGTCAACGGCTGCCTCATCGAGATCCACCACAAGCTGCCGTCTCGAGTCACCGCCGAAGAAGATTACATCGAAAAAGACGATCAAGAGCGGCCGTGAGGGTTTGGGTTCTGACTGCGAGACCGTTATTGATCGGAAAACAACGCCGTCCAGGTCCTTGGATGAGAAATCGATTCCCTCTTACAGAATCTCATCCTCGCTGCCCAATTTGAATATGAGAAAAGGCGGTTTCATCGAGGAGGCCAAGTTTGATCCACTCTCGAATTATCGAGCACCTAGTTTTTCTTCTTCAGCGGACAAGCTCAATTTGTTTTCTCAATGAGGTGTGTTCTGCTTTTTTGATCATATCCAGATGGATAAGATCTATCTTACCTTCTCAGCAAGATTTGATATGAAGATCTGACATGATTAAAATTTTCTGGTTACTCAATATCCACATGTCCAAACACAACTCCTCATTACATAGGAGATAATTAATCTTGTCAAGGTATCATCTCCAGGCAAACAAACGCGGCCTTAGTGTAGATAATAAGAGGCAAGTGATCTGATGCCCCCATATCCTTATGCAATTCATGAATGTGCGGAAACAAAATAGCTGCTTGATGATTCACGAAGCACCTATCCAATCGTTCCACAGTTGAACCATTACTCCAAGTATGCAAAGGCCTTGAACAATCAACATCTTGCAGCTCACACTCACCAACCACCTCTTGGAACCGTGCCATTTGAGACGCAGATCGATCACAACCTCCTATCTTCTCCGTACTCTTCAGCAACTCGTTGAAATCTCCAAACACAATCCAGGGACCATGAACAGAACCTGCAATTTGACGAAGCAATTCCCAAGAGAAAATACGAAGCTGAGTTGCCATAGAACCCAGTTAGCCTAACCACCCCTTCATCACATTGCAACTCAGCATCAATATGACCCAGAGAAGAACCTACTACCCTTACCACCATATTTTTCTTCCAGCACATTGCCAAACTTCCTCCTTGCTTGCCTACTCTTCCAACTGTAAAACAACCACCGAAACCCAAATCATAGCATATATCAGCCAGCTCCTGCTTCTTCTTCTTGGTTTCCATCAAGAAAACCACATCGGGGTCTTGCGCTCTGATTAACTTCTTCAGAGCTCTAAATGTGTGCGGGTTCCCCAATCCCCGCACATTCCATGCCACACCTATCATTTCTCGTGATGGGCTCGATCCCCGAAGCCCACCACGGATTTAGCAGAAAAGACATGTTCAGAATTACCTGGTTTAGTCGAAGAGGCAAGGTTCCTCTTCTGAAACCGACCGCTTCCACCAACGGGAAAGCCCTGTCTCTACGCGTACTACCGCTGCCACCTTGGCTTCCCCCCGGCTACCAGCCGCTTACCTAGCACCACATCCTCGTCCACCATCAACCCCAGCCTTTCCTTTCCCTTTTTCCGTCGTCACCTTCTTACGGCGAAAGACAAATTGAAGCTCGGTGCAGTTAGGGTCGGGCTGTACTACCACGCCTTCAGCCCCTGCCTTAGCAACTGAAACCTTTTCCGAATAGGACTTAACTTTTGTTTCAGCCTGATGAAAGCTAGGCCCAGTCATTGTTTCAACATTGGGCTTCACTATGCATATGCTTTTTTACCTTAATTTTTTTGGTATTTGACACCCAATTTTTTTTTTTTTTAAATTTTTATTCTATATGGTTTTTTTTTATTACTTTAAGGTTATATTTTTACTTTTTAGTAGTTACTAGCCCTTTAACATGTGCGAATTGACTTTTATTTTTTATTTTTTCATTAATATTGCCGCAAATTTCGAGGAAGTTTCTCCTTTTTTTATAGGAGGTATTGCAATTTTTTTCAAATATGATATACTCTATTGACTGTCTTATCCTCATATAGAAATAATTTATTTATTACTATTTATATTATGTGAGGGCATATATGGTACTTCAAAAATTTAACCATTCACTCAAAAATTGGCTTAATTATATAAGATTTTTTGGTATTTGACACCCAATTTTTTTTTAATTTTTTTTATTCTATATGGTTTTTTATTACTAAGGTTATATTTTTACTTTTTAGTAGTTACTAGCCCTTTAAGCACATGTCAATTGACTTTTATTTTTTTATTTTTTTCATTAATGTTGCAGCAAATTTTGAGGAAGTTTCTCCTTTTTTTATAGGAGGTATGGCAATTTTTTCAAATATGATATATTGATATACTCTATTGACTGTCTTATCCTCATATAGAAATAATTTATTTATTAATATTTGGGTCCTTGACCCAAAACACCAAAATAAGTAAAAATTATTCCACTTACCCCAGCAACATATTTTTGTTCCCACATACACAATCTAATAGCAAATGACCATTTTACCCTCAACTCAATTAAAAAATTATAACCACACTACTCTGAAGTCTCTCTCATCCCGTTCTCTCTCTCTCTCTACCCCACTGACCTTTGGCTCCGGCAAAGTCCCAGGTCGTCTGGCGCTCAAGTGTATCGGACCTCATCAGATCACGGCCCAGACCAGAGTCAGATTGGGGCTATGTCAATTCGAATTAGGTGAATGATTCCACCATAGTCAACGGGTTACGCTCCACCCCGAAGTTCCTGATCGAATCGGAGTCGTTGACGCTGTAGATCTATGCACAGAGGCTTTCCAGCAGCAAGTTCTGTATCTTCGAGTATGACAATGGCGACGTGTCCGGGATCGGAGAGGCTCTGAGGTTCGAGTGCGTCCCCATGGTGATTACGAACCTCCCGATCCAGGACCTGCTGTTCATGGACGTGCTGAGGTGGCAGGAGATGGCGCTGTTCATGGGGAGGAGAGGTGGGGCCAAGGAGTTGGAGGTCGCCTTGTTCGATTTGATTTTTCACAAATTTGGATCAGTCAGGCTCTTCTCAATACCTGAATTTCAATTTTTCTTTTCGATTTGTGTGGTTCTAGTTATAGTTCTTGATTTTAGGATCAGATTGTTATTGGATTCTAAGGCTTATTCATTTCTGGATAGATTGGATTTGACAGAGTTTTGAATTAGGATTCGATTTTGGACATTTGGTTTTTTGTTATTGAATGCTGTGTCAGAAGCTTGGTTAAAAAAAAAAAAAAAAAAGTTCAGAAGCATGATTTTTTTGTTATTGGCTTAAATGAAATTTCTATTGGGGCAATAGTGGTATATTAAATGTCTATTAGGGGGCAATAGACGTCTATTGGGGGGCAATAGATATTTTCAATTGATATTATCTCCTCGTTTTTTTTCTTTAATCAACATTTTATTTGTCTAAATTTAAAGAAATTAGTTTCAATTCCGGCGACCGAAAGTTCTATTGGAGGGCAATAGACGTCTATTGGGGGGCAATAGACCAAAAGTTCTATTGGGGGCAATAGAGGTCTATTGGGGGGCAATACATGGTTGATAGACATCTATTGGAGGGCAATAGAGGTCTATTGCCTCTTTATTGGTGGGCAATAGATGTCTATTGGGGTAATAAACATTTCCGGTGAGGTTTTCTGAAAGGTCGGATAGGCGGCGGCCGGTGACCAGAATCCGGCGAAAGTTGGCCGAAATCCGGCGGCCTGTGACGGGCTCCGGCGAAGTCTCTTATGGCTTCTCTCTCTTCCATTTTTTTTTCTCTCTCTCTCTAAGTAACAAAGGGGTGAGGGGTAAAACGGTATTAAAAACAAAAAAAAAAATCTTAATAGGGTATTAGGGAAGAGTCCCTTAGAGTGTATTGGGTAAGAGGGAATTAAAAAAACTTAATGGGGTAAGTGGGAAAAAAATCCTTAGAAATGGGGTAAATGGACAAAAACCCTTAATATTTATATTATGTGAGGGCATATATGGTACTTCAAAAATTTAACCATTCACCAAAAATTGACTTAATTATATAAGATTTGCAGAAAAAAATAAAATTATATTTTAAGTTTCATGTGAGGCATCATTTCAATTATTTGCCTCAGGCCTTTCAAAAGTTAGGACCGGCCCTGTGTCCATGTCTGTATGCTAAGTTGGGCATAGATATGGGGAAACAAAACATAATTAGGTGATCAACAAAACAATTCTAGTTCAGGGACCAAAATTCCTTGCAAGTGTATAACTGGGTCATTTATAACCATGCATGAGCTACTATAATTAATATTATCCTGAATTTGTCTTCCAAGTCCGGAATCTACTTGGTTAAAACTTGAAGATATCAACTGAGGAAGTAGAGGCTTAAGCCTTAATTTTTAACCATGATTTTGAACTGGCCGAATTAGACACACACTTTGGCACTGAGCCCAATGCGAGTGGTATTCAACGTCTGTGGTGCAGTAGTAGTGCCAATCCTTTTTTTTTTTTTTTTGAGGAAATAGATACTTTCATTAATATATCTTTGGCTAGAAGGCACGTACATCAGATGCTGTCTCATACCAAAATCATAAATGATATGAGCTAACTAACAAAAGACAGGTACCCTCATTAGAAACACACTTGCTCACTTATTGAGCCTAAAAACAAGAAAGAAAACCCTCTCTACCAACCTCCCAGGAAGCAGTAATCTAGTCACCTAGAGACCTTAATTGGTGTACAACTAGAAAACAAAGATGAAAGTAGTAGAAGACCCACTTCTAGCATTAGGCAAAAAGGAAAACCATGAAATCAAAGTTTTCCTTTGCCCTTATCTCTAGGGCTAGAAGCAGATCCAGTAGGTGGAGGATATGTGAGCTTCAGAAGACTACCCTTAGTCTTCTTACTAGTGCGCTGAATCTTATTCTTGTTGCCAAGAGGCCAACCAGTCTTCTTCTTCAAAGTTAGCAAAACAGCATCACTGTCATCTTCAATCAATCCCAATGCATCAGCCTATAGGGTTGGAACTTTTCCACCTAATATAGTTTTGAATATCTTGGGGGAAGGTTACCCACACTGGTTCGATTTCGTTTCTTAGAAGACAAACCAGCTTCTTGAACCATCTGCATACCTGTAGAACCATCCAAATCAACAGTCTCTATGGGAGGTTCGATCGTGGGACTCTGATCCTTCTCCAATTCATGCTCCAAAGGAGCATCAGTCTCAGTAACATCCCCTGCAGGGACCGAAGGAGAAGTAGGGGAAATTGGCCGCTCCAATTGACGAATAACGGGTTTCCTCTTCAAAGGGATGGAAGAAGAGGCAGTGAAAAGACCAGTCTTGTCCTTTGCCGAGAAAGAGAACGAACCTCCAGATGCCGATGGTCCATGAAAATGCAAAACCCTAGGAGTAGGGTTTGCCAAACATGGTTCCGCACAAGCAATTCCGGCATGAGTGACAAGTCCACACTGCGAGCATCTCCCTTGCAGATGTTGGAAGTGAAACTGAAGAATCGGTTTGACACCAACATCCAAATAGACTTTGCGTTCAAGCAAGATTGGCTTGGACACATCATGGGAGAATAAAATCCTATTCAATCCTTT
The DNA here is from genome assembly GCA_024704745.1 of Rosa lucieae. NCBI lineage: Eukaryota > Viridiplantae > Streptophyta > Magnoliopsida > Rosales > Rosaceae > Rosa > Rosa lucieae. The sequence goes on from JANPXK010000595.1 coordinate 17,325, forward strand.
CTTAAACTCCTTCTTATCATAATCCAAAAAACCCCCAAGGAGGTTCCCAATCAGTGTGAGATTCTCAGACTCTTCATAAAGAGGTGGTATTCCAGAAACCCTAGCCCAAACTCGGAGATGCTTGAATTGGACTCCATGCAATGGTTTGACTCCATCATAATCTGCAAAACACACGGGGGCTCGATCATAACACCAGACTCCTCCCCGTAATACTTTGTTACGATCTCGAACAGATTTGAAAGAGAAGAGGAACAGATCCCCCGCCCTCTCCTGGATCCTGAATTCCTTGTCCACCATCCAAGTTCGGTGGAAGTGAGATTTGAAAGCCTTCGGATCAACCTGCTTTCGAGTCAATGATTTTCCAAGAAGAAAAGATTGGGATGACCTACGCACAGGACCACCACCAATTTTCCCCAGATCAGGGGCGCTACCGCCCTCAGCAAGAGCAAGGGAGGCAGCAAAGCTTGCTGTGACTGCATCAATGGAAGCCATGGAGTGAGAAAAGTGGGAGAGAAGGGTAGAAACGTAGAAACGTTGACAGTGGAGGCAAGGAAGCCGTAGACTAGCTAGGGTTGAGAGAAAGTCTCACTAGGGTTTTTTAGCAATCATGGGTTTTCTAATTGCTCCAACTAAGTAGTTTACATAATTTCACAAAATAATAAACCCAATAGCTGATAGTGGGACATCAATAATTAAGATTGATGACCTATGTAAACCTTAGAGTAATCAAAAGAGAAGAGACCAGAACTCTAGGTTTTGCGAGCAACATGAGGATTCAGGTTGGATGACTAATAATTACTGTTTGCAATAGTATAAGTTGTTTCTCTGTTAAGTTACTTGGTTTGTTTTGTTAAAATTCTATTCATATACTTGCCAGCCAATGCAATTTATACTTCAATAGAACGGAAGGAACCATGCATGCATTTTGTCGAATAAGTCACATAAAGATGTCAAGGTACATTAACTGGTAGAATAACACTTCTGATGGCATGCAGGCAGTAGAAGTATTGCTGCCTGACGACATTTTATGTATTTAGAGTGACTATAAGATTGTAAGACTGAACTTCTTTCATTACGTGAGATTTCAGTGGTGGAATTTGCATATGAGATGCTAACAATGATTTTACACTATGCTTTAGGAGGAATGTTGATCAACTTTCCCACTGCGATCAACATTGAATCCCATAAACTTGCATCTGCAATTGATCATCGATTTATGTCAATTAATCTGTCGTTGATGACGACAACATTGTTCTTGAATCATCCTCAGCATCCTTGTCACCTGGGATTTGTTGCGAGTATAAGAAAGGCTTTGGAGGCATTTGTAGGCTCTCAATCTCTCCTTCAAGCATCTCTACCACTTTATTCATAGAAGGGCGTTCACTAGGCTTCATTTGTATGCACCACAATGCAACTATGATCATCTTCTTTATGATTTTCATTTCTTCCTCTGTGGCATCTCCTATTTCTATGTCTTTTCCTTCAGTTAATTGTTCAGAAACCCATGTAGGAAAATACATTTGGCTACACTCGCTTGAATCCTCAACAGTAGGATCCAAATTCTTCCTTCTACCAGCCATTTCCATCAACAACATGCCAAAACTGTATACATCGGCTTTGTATGAAATGCCTCCGATGTTTCTATAGAATAGTTCTGGAGCTATGTATGGTACCTCTAGCTTGTTAAACAGCGACAAGCGTGGCCCGTGGCCCACCATTGTACCGATACTGTCCCAACTTAACCACCCGATAGGTGTTGGGTTTTAATCACAAAAGGCCTCGGTACAATTGGGTGAGATCCACCCACTTATAAGTTATATTTTATTTATCACTTTTCCAATGTGGGATCTTTCCTCTCCAACACGCCCCCTCACGTGCAACCTAACTCTAAGTCTGCACGTGAAATTAATTAATCCAATTTCCATATTGGAAATTGGGACACAAGTCTCATATTGGAGATTTGGTCGATACAATCCAAGGCCCACATTGGACACTTGGTAATTTCGATGGCAATACAGGGAACCCCAAATTTGGGCTCATGATACGTGCCTACGTGGAGACGCAATTGGAGAAGGACCCGCTCTGATACCATGTTAAACAGCGACAAGCGTGGCCCGTGGCCCACCATTGTACCGATACTGTCCCAACTTAACCACCCATTAGGTGTTGGGTTTTAATCACAAAAGGCCTCGGTACAATTGGGTGAGATCCACCCACTTATAAGTTATATTTTATTTATCACTTTTCCAATGTGGGATCTTTCCTCTCCAACATAGCTGTTGTCATAGGCACTATGCTATTATCCAATGGGTTTAGCCTCGCTAACCCAAAATCAGAAACCTTTGGTATGAAAGTATCGTCTAGAAGAATATTGTGAGGCTTGATGTCGAAGTGTAAAATTTGCATGTCACATTCCCGGTGTAGATAATCAATACCACGGGCTACACCAAGCGCGATTTCGAATATTTTTTCACTACTCAAGGAGATGACTCCTTGTTGAGAAAAGATATATTTTTCAAGAGAGCCATTGGGCATGAAATCATATATAAGAGCACGATTTGATCCCTCGACACAGAATCCAATAAGTTGAACCACATTAACATGGTGAATCCTTCCGATGGTAGCGACTTCGTTGATAAAATCTTGCCCATTAGCTCTGAATTTACCCAACATCTTGATGGCTACAAGATGGCCACTACGGAGCTTTGCCTTGTAAACTGTACCGTAGCCTCCTTCACCAAGTTTATCCTTGAAACCTCTTGCCATCTTCTTGATGTCTTCGTAAGAGTACCTCACCGGCATGAGATTGTTGTTACTGTGCAGAAAGTCTTCTATGTTCTCATACATAGACAAGTGCCTCCTTCGGCATTTGTAGATTAGTAATGCAATCACAATGGGAAAGCCAAATAATAGCTTTACTGCTTGGAATAGTACTGCGGTTCACAAAAAGGAATCAATAGATAGCTAGATATACTAATAAATGCTTTTATATAGAATAGTTTTGTAATCCATATCTTACCAAAGTAAATCATTGCACTAAGAATGAATCGAATGATGAATTGATCCCAATAGTAAAGATAATTTACTATAAGAATGATCTCTGCAAGAGAAGTGAAAACAATAGATCAAATTAGTAAAGTGGTTTGATCAAATACGTTAAGAGAAGGCAACAAAGTTCTCAATAATCTGGCCTGTAAGAGGGTACAGAGCACTTGCCTATTTTACTTTGTCTTGTTCTGTACCAGGGTCCTAAATGGATGAAGAAAACAATAAGATTAGCATGCACACACTTGATAATATATTATACTACAACTCAGTTGATTAATCTTTTACTAAAAAGAGAAAATTGTGCATATTGATTATTGACATAAACAAAACAAAGAAAAACAACCATATATGCATCGACACCAAATTTTATGCAGCACCAACTTCTCTATACCTATCCTTTTGATATACAGAGAGTATTCAAGAGAAAATTGTTCAGTGAGAAATTCCTGAAAGATTGATCATGTTCAGCTAATTAGGCTAACAAAAACAGCTACCCTTTCTCCCCTCGTCCACTACGTTTCTTCTTTTGAACTAATTTGGTGATTCTAACTGTTATATATTAATTAATGTTTGGATCCCAAACAAGAAACAGTAATACCTTTTGATACCCAGCAGCTGTAAATTTCGGTTTTGTTCAGGTTTTGATACCTCTGGCACATCTCGTCTTTTCCACATGTTCCACACCCATAATTATACCATGAAAGTTCAAAGCCATGAACTAACTCATCATATAAGCCTTCACAGGACAACGTGGGATTTTCAGTTATTGACACCGACGCCAAAACCATCAGTGTTATTTTGCAGGAGTCCACCAAAGTGACTGGCCTTATGGAGCCAATTATGAAGTATGAATTAGAATCCATTCTTAAACTACTCCTGTTCATGATGCATGAAGTAGTTTCAACAAAGAGAGGAGAATTCACTGGATTTGCACAGCTCAGAAAAATGATTGGAACTGATAATAGTTCTGCATATCCGTGTTGAGGATAGCTGTAGGAATCTGTAACACTAAAGTTGAAGCTGGTTAACGAGTGAAGAGGGTTGGAGAAGTTGTAGTTGATATTCTGAATACCAGCATCCACAAGTCGTATTGTGAAGTTATCGTAATTGATTTCCTGCACGTAATACTTCCCCGAGTACAAGTATAATATTGTAATATTTGTCTCACAAGATAGTTCATACCTTTTGTTTCCACAGTCTTGAGGGTCTCCTTGTAATCTAAATGGAGGGGCTATGTTAATACTACCACAAGAAAAGGCACAATTATAATTATGATCTTTAGCAGCACTTGAAGTTTGTGGACCAACAAACGATGGAGGAAGAAGGGTAAGGGTTGTGTAAGCAGCAAAGAGCAGAAATCCTCTAGACATGGTCACAGAGGTGGAGGAAAGACTACGAAGGGAGACACTTCCAATTTGAATTATAACTTTGGCAAAGTTAGAAAATTCAATTGGGATGAATGCTAAATGGGTTTCTAGCCACAAAATATATAATGTTTGTGTGTGGAGGTGAGAATTATACTGCTAAATAGTTCTCAGACCATACGATTGAGTTTAGAGTGTGAACCCCTCTAGCATTACTCAGTCAATGAAAATGACTACTTGGAGCTCCATTGAATATCAAGCTCATCTGCTCAATCAACCAAAAGGGTCACACTCAAGAGACTGAGTCAAATGATTCATTTCCTGCAACAATCATAGCCATGTTCTCATATATAATATCTAGAACTGCAAACATTCAGTTTTCCGATACCAAAAATGCTTCTCAATTTCCTATGGTGGTTGCTCATAGTAATAGAACTGGTACATGGTGGAGAAGGCCTTGAAAATTGCATAGAAACGAGGTGTAAACACCATGGCCCAACTATCCGATTTCCCTTTCGAATTAAAGGTAGGCAGCCAAATCACTGTGGTTATGAAGGCTTTGACATATCATGCACCAATGACAAGCAGACTGTTCTGGAGGTCATGCCATTGTTGGCGAGCAAGTTCTTTGTAAAAAACATCAACTATGCATCTCAGGAAATTGAAATATATTACCAGATTGGTTGCCCTCCTCAACAGGTTTTTGACCTCATCAGTTTATTGCCTTCTTCCCCATTCAAATTTGTAGAGGGCGGACGGAACTATACATTATTCAGCTGTCCATCATCGAAAGAACTAGACGAATATCGACGATCTCAGGGTCCTTATTGTGTGGCGAAACTAGGGCCTTGCAACCATGGCAGCAATCCTATAGGCAACCAGTTTTACACTGTTCGTGATGATTATTGCAAGGTTGACAGTCTGCCCCTAGTGTCTTGTACTAAGGTGCATGACTACTACACATCATCATCAGTACCAGACATGTCCACAGGAAGCAGGCACAATGTTCTTAAGCTGCAATGGTCCAAGCCATCATGTCAACATTGCGAAGAGATGAGAAAGACATGTAGACTGAAGAGTGAGCAATTCACACCTATCCAGACTGAAACTACTGAATGTTTAGATGTGCCCAAAGGTATCATTACTCTAAACTCAGAAATCTACTTCCTCAAAACTAAAAAATACTTTCTGCAAACAACCATAGGACACCAAACTGTTTCATTCCTACTTTTCCCAACTACTTGTTTTTGCATTGACAAAGCTATTTAATTTGTAGAAATAAGCATATATTCAACAAATTTAACCAAACAGTAATTCAGGATAATATTGATTATATTAGCATATGAACTTAGTTGATTGACTTGATTCATTTGTAATTTTTACAGGTCATCGTAGCCGTGCAACCATGAAGATATTAGGTGCCTTCCAAAAGCTAATCTAATAATATTTTCCTGCATGTATCTACTATTTTTTATTTTATTTATAAAAACTTATTTTTGGTTTCCATATCTGCAGGTACTTTCTCACCTTCTGTGATTCTCATAGTCACAGGAGCTGTCATTTACTATATCTATAGCTCTAAGAAAACAGAAGATGAAAATCAGCTGAGAATTGAAAGATTTTTGGATGACTACAGAGCTCTCAAGCCAAGTAGATACTCCTATGCTGACATTAAGAGGATAACAAATAAATTTGAGGACAAGTTGGGCCAAGGGGCCTATGGAACAGTGTACAAAGGAAAGCTTTCTTCTGAATTATTTGTTGCTGTCCTATGCTGACATTAAGAGGATAACAAATAAATTTGAGGACAAGTTGGGCCAAGGGGCCTATGGAACAGTGTACAAAGGAAAGCTTTCTTCTGAATTATTTGTTGCTGTGAAAATCCTCAACAATTCAAATGAAAAGGGTGGAGATTTTATAAATGAGGTAGGAACAATGGGTCGAATCCACCATGTCAATGTGGTTTGCTTGGTTGGCTTTTGTGCCGATGGATATATACGAGCTCTCATTTATGAATTCTTACCAAATGGTTCATTGCAGAATTTCTTATCACCAGCAGATCGTAAGAACTCTTTCCTTGGTTGGGATAGGTTGCAAGATATTGCTTTAGGTGTAGCCAAGGGAATTGAATATCTTCACCAAGGGTGTGATCAAAGAATCCTCCATTTTGATATCAAACCCCATAATGTTTTGCTAGAGGAGGACTTCACCCCAAAAGTTTCTGATTTTGGTCTAGCCAAGTTATGTTCTAAGGATCAAAGCGCAATATCCATGACTACAGCCAGAGGGACCATGGGCTACATAGCGCCTGAAGTGTTCTCTAGGAACTTTGGTAACGTGTCCTATAAGTCAGATGTCTATAGTTTTGGAACATTGTTGCTGGAAATGGTTGGGGGTAGAAAAAATTTTAAAGTCACTGAGGACTCCACCAGCGAAGTCTACTTCCCAGAGTGGATCTATAACCTCTTAGAAGAAGGGAACGACCTACGAATCCATATTGAGGACGAAGGAGACAGTAAAATTGCTAGGAAGCTTGCAATCGTGGGTCTATGGTGCATCCAATGGCACCCAGTAGATCGTCCGCCCATGAAACTCGTAGTTCAAATGTTGGAAAGAGAAGGTGACAATCTAACCATGCCTCCTAATCCTTTTGCCTCTACTTCAAACTGAACCAGCTAGAAACTCGTCCGCCCATGAAACTCGTAGTTCAAATGTTGGAAAGAGAAGGTGACAATCTAACCATGCCTCCTAATCCTTTTGCCTCTACTTCAAACTGAACCAGCTAGAATGCACTATGGTATCTATGCCTGCAAGATGGTCACACTTATGACTGCAACTTTTACCAGAAATACTGTTATAACAGTCTAGTTGTGGTCTTAAATGTTGTTTAGGGAAACTGCTAATTAAGTAATTATTAGCAATTACTACCATATCTCTTGAAGCAATTGCAGATTCTTACTATCTTCAATAAAAAGTACTCTGTTTTTCTTTTTGTTGCTCAAAAAAAAAAAAAAACTCTAAACCTAATGTTTTCCCTATAGCTCGCTCCAGTACCAGTTAGGCTATCTACGAAATGGCGCTTTGGTTCATAGATAAGTGGGAAAAGCTGTCTACAGAACTCAAGTACAGAAACTGCTAATTAATTCCAAGTGAATCTGATAAGTCCCTAGTGTCGATGAAAAACATATATGAAACCCCATATCTTTATAACCATGAAATTCCAAGAACATGTTAGTTACATATGCACGCAACGAAAGAATATCTAATAAAAGTCACCAAGAAAAAAAATTAGTGAAGTAACATCTTCAAATAGTAAAGTAGCAAATCATTACCTTTGAGCTTGACAAGAGTGAAATTTCTATAATTTCACAGCTGAATATTCTTTGCAACAAGCCATTTGAGACTTTTGGATAAGCAACGCCAATTATTCTTTAAAGGGAAAAAAATCACAACTAAAAATGGTGCGTGATGCTTATTATTTTCATGTTCTGTTATATTTAAAGGCAATCGTGAAAGACTAGGACTAAAATATGGTATATGTGCAAGAATTATTCTTCCAGCAAATTTCTTTAGAATAAAGAGTTCTGCCAACCAAAAGCTTATAATAAAATTACTGAACTGGTGAGCTTGACTATGAAGTATGAACAACATCCGGTGATAATAGTATATGGACGAATCAGTTGTTGAAGAGTAGATAGAGATGCACAAAGGTCATAAACAGTTTGGTTCTTGTCTAATCCATCTTCATATATTGACATTTTTCTCACATGTATAAATAATAACTGCTTCTAGATCGAAGTCACATTCGTTCAATAATTTATGTGAAGCTGTTGCTACTTACAAGGTTTGAAGATTCAAATTCTTTCCAAAGAAAATATGAATAAATGTCTTTAAAAGATTTCCCTGATGCTGACTTCAAAATGTTTTAGTATAAGCTAAGGAAAGGTTTTCCCACACGGGTCTGTATAGATGAACTATTTTTTCTTTGGAAGTTATGATCATATATGGGTGAGAAATTCATGCACGCCACCGATGAGACTGAGTCTTAGGGTGTTACTGCTCAAATCCGGAGAGGGTCTGCTCAGAGGTACTAAGTAGCTGGCAGGGCCAGGTGCTCAGTATACTCAGGTGAGGTAAATGGCCACTAACTGTCCATTGTTAATGTTGACAAAGTAACAGCACGTAAATAATGAATGCGTACCATTATATACAACTAATTGAGTTGTCCTTCTTTTCATGTATGATGTGGGACTGTTGCTCCTAAGTAGCTCTGGAGACCTTCTAGGAAAGGGTTTTGTGCAGGCACATGGGAGTGCACCCGGGTTGGTTGACTTGGTTGTGATGTGCACACTCTTCTGTATATGCTTAAACAATGACCGATCCTCTTCTATTCAGGCAACTTGGAGATCCTTCCTATTTGTCATGGAACAGAAGCCCAAGAAGGCACTAAGCGTGCTTAACTGCTCGTATGAACTGCCTAGAGCATTTCCTGATGGCCTAATTATTGTGTGTATTAATGTTATCATCAATATGGGTAGTACATATGACTCCTAAAAGCATTTTGGTCGTTTGGAGTATTATTTATTTTTTTGCTCCAGATTGTTGAGAGCACAACATTATGAACTTTTATGTATAATTTCATAAATGTATTGACTAGAAACAGTGCCCGCACGTTGGTGCGGGTTTTATAGTTAATCGATCTAGTTGTAGTAAAGCATTTTAACTATGTTGTTTTTAACGAAAAACACAAATGCATCTATGTTGGTAACAAAATATTGTTATCCTAGTAGCAGTATATAGCAGTTGATGTTAGAAACCATATACATGCTCACAACATATACACACAATCATAAAAGAGTTCAAGGCTTACCTTCAGCAATCACTGGCATGGATTCCATCTTATGCAGCTGCAAACACGAACACTGAATATGGCCTTCTGTTACTTACCAACTTGCTTCTCAATGGACAGAACAATATGCAAAACGTCGGTAGTAATCAGGGACCAATTCATCTGTATATATAGGAGACTTAACCCTCAAGAAGCTTCCCATTAAAGCTATCCATATCGGTTTAGGTTTCCTAGTTAGATTCTTAATGTAACACTTCATTGTAGTCTTTCTTGCAGACTAAGAATAGGATTACTTACCTTAATGAATAGAGACACTGCTTCATTAAGTTACAAGTATTGATTTACTGTTTGTATCCATGTTAAACTAGGATTGATATTAAGCTAATCATCAATTACTTTATGATGATATGTGTTATGTCCATATTTGATCTTACAATCTCCCCCTTGGACTCACACATATCATGCTCGATGATTTGCACCAAGAACATCAAAACCTACTTAACTTACTGAAGTGCGCGCCAGATAACAAACTCAAATCGAAAATCCATTCCAACATGGTCAGATCACAGTTACTTATGCAGAGCAAGAAACAGTATACATTTTAACAAAAATGCAGAGTTTCAAAACCACAAACATAAGCTCCTGTAATCCACATATGTCAAACCAGAAGTGATACAATATATGTTAATGTGTATCAACAAGTAAACATATATTAGGTCCTACTTTATGTTTCTAAAACCAAAAACTCAAGCAAATTTACTGAACACTGATGGCTTAAAATTATTGCTTGAACCTTAGCATCATGCTATACATGATTTAAGCCATCTGATAGCAAGTATGATATTCAAAACAAGATGATAATTTCCAAAACAAAACAATAAAGCTGCAGCAAAATCATAACTGGAAATACCTCAAAATTTTATTGATAATCAAAACTGTCATTACAAATAAGTTGTGATAAACAAAAATAAAAGTTCACAACTAAAACACAAGAACCAAAAAACCTTAGAATTTTAAATGCTCCAACTAGACTAACTCTCTACTGAACCTAAGCATCTAAATTAGCTAAAATTCCAATGCTTGTTGTATGCTTCTGAAATACAGCCACTGACAATGCCTTGGTGAAAGGATCTGCTAGCTGTGAATTTGTGTCAATACTCAAAACAGCTATTTCACCATGCTTTACTCTTTCTCTAACACTGTAATACTTTAGATCAATATGCTTGGAATTATTTGACCTTTTACTGTTCTTGCTAAAGAAAAACTGCAGCCTCATTGTCACAATAAATCACAAGTGTTCCAGCCACAATGTGACTCAATACTTTGGTGTGCATGAGAAAATTCCTGATCCAAAGTCCTTCACACACAGTTTCATATACTGCAATAAATTCAGCTTGCATAGTAGAAGTTCAAACAAGTGTTTGTTTCATGGTTTTCCAAGCAATAGCACCTCCTGCAAGCATGAACACATATCCACAAGTCGACTTCTTGGAGTCTGGATAATTCCCTGCAAAATCCGAGTCTGAGAATCCAATGAGTTCCAGATCCTCCACTTGCCTATAAACTAGCATGTGACTTTTAGTTCTCTGCAGGTATCTCAACACTTTCTTCCCAGCTACCCAATGTTCATGGCCTGGATTGGATTGGAATCTTGACAAAATCCCTACTGCAAAAGACAAGTCTGGCCTAGTGCAGACTTGTGCATACATGAGACTTCCTACAAGTCTGGCATAAGGCTTTGACTCCATATTTTCCTTTTCAACATCACTATTGGGACTTTGCTTCTTAGTTAGCTTATCTCCTTTGGACATGGGAACTTCTCCAGCTGCACACTTCTCCATACCAAATCTCTTTAGAATTTTGGTAACATAATTCTGTTGAGACAAACCAAGTAGTCTCTGTGCCCTATCTCTTTTAATCTCAATACCTAGTACATATGATGCTTCTCCTAAGTCTTTCATGTCAAAATTCCTTGACAGAAAACTCTTGGTATCTTTAAGCAATTTAATGTTACTGCTAGCCAAAAGTATATCATCCACATAGAGTACCAGAAAAATAAAATTGTTCCCAACTGTCTTCAAATGAACACACTCATCAACCAGATTTTCTGTAAATCCAAAAGTAGAAATCACAGAATCAAATTTCTTGTACCACTGTCTAGAAGCTTGTTTTAGGCCATAAATTGATTTTCTTAACTTGCACACTAAGTTTTCACTTCCAGCTCGCACAAAACCTTCTGGTTGCCTCATATAAATCACTTCATCTAGTTCACCTTCAAGAAAGCTGTTTTAACATCCATCTGGTGCAGCTCCATATCAAAATGAGCCACTAAAGCCATGATTATCCTAAACGAGTCTTTGTAGAAACTGGGAGAAAAAGTCTCAGTAAAGTCCAATGCCCTCCTTCTGTGTAAAACCCTTGGCAACTAATCTTGCTTTATGTCTCTCTACATTGCCATTTGCATCTCTTTTGGTTTTGAAAACCCATTTACACCTATAGGCTTCTGTTTGGGGTCAGGTTCAACTAATTCCCAAACTGCATTTTGGCTCATGGAATCAATTTCTGCTTCCATTGCTAGCTGCCACTGATGTGATTCACTACTCCCAATGGCCTGATTAAATGTAGTTGGATCATTGTCCTCTGCACAGTCCATTTCAATTTCTGCTTCTTGTAGATAAACAATGTAGTCACTCTCTTCCCCCCCATAAGTTGGTTTTCTTGCTCTCTGTGATCTTCTAGGTTGAGCCACTGGATGATTTTGAGGTTCAGTTACGTGGTTAGTTACTTGGTCAGTGACATGGGCAGTTACATGGTCAGTGACATGGGCAGTGACTTGACCAGGTACAGTTACTTGGGTAGTTACATGGTCAGTGACTTGACCAGGTACAGTTACTTGGTCAGTGACATGGGCAGTGACTTGACCAGGCACAGTTACTTGGTCAGTTACATGGTCAGTGACTTGGTCAGTGACATGGTTAGTTACTTGGCCAGTTACTCGACCAGGGACAGTTACTTGCTCAGTGACATGACCAGTGACATGAACAGTTACATCTTGTTCTAAAGGCAAGCTACACTTATATTCTCATCTGACACAATTTCCTCAAAATCTGAGGTTAAATCCTCAAGGTTTGTATTGTGAACTTTTTCACTTAGAAACTTTACTTGATGTGTTTAAAAAATTCTAGGTGAATGATGAGCAGAATATAATTTATAGCCTTTAGATTTATCTGGATAACCTATAAAATAGCAACTAACAGTTTTTGGGGTCAAGTTTATTCAAGCTTGGATTATAAATCCTAGCTTCTGCATGACATCCCCAAACATGACAGTGATGAAGACTAGGTTTCCTGCCACACCAAAGCTCAAAAGCAGTATTTCTATGGCTTTGCTAGGTGTCCTGTTGCAAATATAATTTGCAGTTTTTAAAGCCTCACCCCACAGAAATTTAGGCAAACCAGTTGTACACATCATACATCTAACCATGTTCAAAAGAGTCCTATTCTTTCTCTCTGCAACACCATTTGTTGTGGATTATAGGGTGTTGTGTATTGAGCTTTAATTCCATTGTCTTGCAAAAACAAGGCAAATGGACCCTTTTGTTGGCCGGATTCAGTGTACTTTCCATAGAACTCTCCCCCTCTATCTGACCTTACTGTTTTGATTTTCTTTTCTAGTTGATTTTCTACCTCAGACTTAAAGATTTGAAAGGCTTTCAATGCTTGTGCCTTTTCTGAAAGTAGATAAATATAACTGTATCTAGAAAAGTCATCAATGAATGTGATAAAATACACATTCCCACAGATAGTTTGATGCCTAAATGGTCCACATATATCAGTGTGTATGAGTTCTAATAAATTTTGGCTTCTATATGCAGTTTTCTTTCTTGTGTTGGTTATTTTTCCCTTAAACATTCCACACAATCTGTTAGATCAGAAAAATCAAGTTCATTTAGGATTTTGTTTTTCACCAATATTTTCAGTCTCTCTTTTGAAACATGGCCGAGTCTTCTATGCCATAAAAATGCAGACTTTTCATTTAGTTTGGTTCTTTTAACACCTGTTAAAGTGCTAGTACTGTTTGTGTTATCTTCAACAAGTAAAATTTCTTGTTGAGCCATTGAACAACTTAACTGTAAATAATCATTCGAGATAACACCAGAACCAATTTGAACAGAATTTTTAGAAATAAGAATTCCATTACTATCAAAACAGTCTACAACCAGATTTTACTAAAAGAGAAACTGAAACCAATTCCTTCTCATGGAAGGTACATAAAAAATATTATCCAAAACTAACAATTTTCCTAATCCTAGATCAAGCTTTAAGGTTGCCAATAGCCTTGACTGCCACTCTCATGCCATTGCCACACACAGGTTCACTTCATCACTTTTTGGGATTCTCCTCCTTATGAATCCCTGCAAAGAATTAGTAATATGAATAGTTGAGCCTGAATCTATCCACCAAGACTGTGGTTCAACATTTATAAGATTAATTTCTAAAGAAAAAACTGTATTAGAAAAATCTTACCCTTTTTGGCTAACCAATTTTTATAGCCAGTGCAGTCCTTTTTCATGTGTCCTACTCTTTTGCAAAAGTAGCACTTGAACCTAAATGGCCTGTTTTCCTTGGCCACTGCAGCTGTTGAACTCTTAGTTATGGCTTTTTGTAGGCTTGAGCTTATTCTGGGGCTTTTTCCTTTTAGGCTTCTCAATGAGGTTAATGGTTGTAGCAGGTTCTTTTCTTCCTTGATCCTAGATTTCTTCCTTCCACACAGATGGATATAAGTTCATCTAGAGTCCAGTTTCCCTTTTGAGAGTTGTAACTGGTCCTAAGATGACTAAACTGTTAGGCAAGGAATGTAGGCATAATGCACTACCTGCTCATCCCTAACCCCCATCAAGAGCTCCCTGAGTCTGCCATTTATATTGATCATCTTATATTGATCATCTTCATAATATGCTCTCTAATTCCCCCTGAACCCATGTACTTCAAATCATGAAACTCCTTGGTTAGCTAGCAGCTTCTGCCTTTTCACTTTCTGTAAACTTAGCACCTATGAGTTCCGAAAAATCTGATGCTAGCTCAGGTTCTTCTATACTTCCTCTGACAGTCTTGGACATAGAGGTACGAATGAGGTTCTTAGCCATTCTATTGGATCTATGCCACTTCTTGTAGAGGTCAGTTTCTTTCTTGGTGCTCTTTTCATTCAACTCTATAGGCTTATCCTCAGTAAAGCAATAATCTATATTCTCATGCATTCCCATATAGTTCTCTACAGAATCTAGCCAAGCTCTATAGTTGGTTCCAGTTAGCATCAAGACACTGTTCAAGTTCATGTAGGAGTTACCTAAGGAGCAAAACAAAAATCATGTGAGTTCTCAATTTGTAAAGAAAATGACTTAAGTTTTCTGTGTTTTATTTAGCTTTAAGCAACCAAAAAACATACAGAAAACCTAAACAATCCATACTTGCATTCATATCAGTCCATAACCAAAAACAATGTTAAGCAACACTTTTGAGCAAAGCATAACATTCTGGAGTTCTTTATCAATATACCATGTTCAATGAAAACAAGTTATCCAAAGAAATTTATCCACATCTTTAGACAGAAGAAAAATTTCTAAGTATCCGTATTTATTTTCATCAAGCATGCATATTGCTGTTTTGTATTCTAAAACCATACTTGACCACTTCTTTGGAAGATAAAACTGAAGCATAGTTTTAAAACACAAAACACAATTTCAGTTTTGTCACTCGATCAGATACTTGATTAGTTACCTGACCAGTTACATGGTCAGTTACCTGATCATTGTTTTCTGCCAACATCAATGAAGAATGCTTTGTGCATCATAATCACTTATGCCAACAGAAAACCACAAAACCCATGAGCTTTTAACTTTATATTCTACCCAGATTCATCCTTGTAAGAAAATTAAGCTCTCGTATCTGTCAATTTTAATAATGTGTAAACAAAATCTGGGAGATTTTTGTTCTTCATGCAATTTTACACAATCACAGATACAATACCATATCATCAATCAATTCATCATGCATATTCAAGCACAATCAAAATTGTTTCGATTCCAAGAAACCACAGAACAATCAAGAAATTGTAAATTTCATCCGGTCACCATCTACTCTAACCTAACGCACGCCGGGAATGCAACTAGGGTTCTTGAGCACAATCAAAAACTCAATTATCATGCTATGAATCGAAATCAAATCAATTTCCAACAGAAAAACTGTTTTTGCTTTTTTCCCCCAATTTGCTGCTAAAAATCACAGCGGAAGCATGAATTTGATATTTAACCAGATGCAGCAATTGACTTAAGTAACTTACCTTGATCAGTTACATGACCAGTTACATGGTCAGTGACCTGGTCAGTTACTTGACCAGTAAAGCAAAAACTCTTTTCCTTTTTTTTTTTTTTGTATTTGTTTTGCAAAACCCTAAAACGATTTTGATATATGTGAGCCTATGCTCTGATACCAATTGTTAGAAACCATATACATGCTCACAACATATACACACAATCATAAAAGAGTTCAAGGCTTACCTTCAGCAATCACTGGCATGGATTCCATCTTATGCAGCTGCAAACACGAACACTGAATATGGCCTTCTGTTACTTACCAACTTGCTTCTCAATGGACAGAACAATATGCAAAACGTCGGTAGTAATCAGGGACCAATTCATCTGTATATATAGGAGACTTAACCCTCAAGAAGCTTCCCATTAAAGCTATCCATATCGGTTTAGGTTTCCTAGTTAGATTCTTAATGTAACACTTCATTGTAGTCTTTCTTGCAGACTAAGAATAGGATTACTTACCTTAATGAATAGAGACACTGCTTCATTAAGTTACAAGTATTGATTTACTGTTTGTATCCATGTTAAACTAGGATTGATATTAAGCTAATCATCAATTACTTTATGATGATATGTGTTATGTCCATATTTGATCTTACAGTTGATCCACATTGGTTACGAAACTAGTCAATGTCTACATGTCTAAACGCTTTTTTTTTTAAGCTCCTTTCTTTGGGATTCACTCTCACCCAACCTTTTCTTAAGATCATTCTTTAGATCTCAGATTCGGAAAGGCTTCTTTCCTTAAGGTCTTTTCAAGATGTTACCGTACACTGATCAACTCATCATGATTATTTTTCTCCTTGCGAATAAGTGTACAGTAGATCACGTACTTCTGCCGACTCTTCTTCGATCTTCTTGTTTAACTTATTCAGAACTACATTTATTTTTCATGCTGGAGATCACACTTCCTACCAAGCTTCTCATTATGTTCCTGCACTGCAAGTCAATCACCAAAAAACTAAAGCTCCAAAAACTCTCTGATTTATCAAAATCTCACATGTTGTTTGTTTGGTTGGGGGGAGGAACATTTTCCAAATGTTTACTAAGGATAATTGCTAAGGAGCATCTAAGCCATTATATTACCCAACAATAAAAGATATTTTAACTGAATTTTGAGTGACGAATAACAATGCCAAAGTTTTGTTTTGAGTCTCACTCTTCTGAAGCAGTTCATTAAAAAGAATGTCAGAATTATAACCTAGCAAGTCTTACAATTGCTTTGGCAGCTCGCTGCATTACTCCACAGTTGCCAGCTCCTGAATATATTGCTTGTTCTGCTCTAACAACTGCTTGTAGTAGGTAGTTCCATGCTTGGACACAAATTGAGTCGCTTGGCAAGCCTTAGATTACAACTGATGCCCAACCTTGGTGACGAAGATGATCTTAGATTCACTCTTGCAGAGGCAGCAATGGGAATCTCCACAGATGAAACGGAGCTGAAAAATGCAGGTAGAGCAGACCTCTCGATGGCCAGGGCCCAGCCCACTGAAGTGTCTCCGCACAGACAGCACAGGTATCATCCATTTTTTTTCTTCGCTTTTCTGCCAAAAAGTATATATTGGTGTCAACAAAATAACCCACACAGTAAAAAGCATCAACCCTTAATATCTATGGTCTAAAGCTTAACTGAATCACTTTATAGAATCTAAAACCCCTCACAGTTATTTATGTTCTCCTACACGTCTATACATTTGAGGCTAAAACCCAAACTCTGTTTAAGGACAAACATAAAATAACTTTGGAATGAACATAAATTAACTTGAGAGGGAGAGAGATTTGATTATGAGAATGGAGAGTAATGTGTGTTTATTCTTCTCACAATGGAGGGTTTATATAGGGATACAAAGTAGTGTGAATTACCCTACAAACAATAACATATTTGTTACCAAACTTCTCCACTTCTCAAGTGCTTGCCAAACATACTCCATGATGTAGACATTTATACATTTACTACAACAAGTGCTTACCAAACATACTCCATGATGTAGACATTTATACATTTACTACAACACTCCCCCTTGGATATTTCATGTTAAGAGTAATGTCTTGGTGGTGCGCTTCTAAGTTGCCTCGTCAAAAACCTTGCCAAGTAATAAAACCCTGTGGGAAAAAAAAACAATCTTGGTCGAAGGAGAAAAAGAGCACAACGCGCGTTGAGTGTGGAGTATGCAATATCATAGCTTCGGAGATGAGTTGGAGTCTTCTTATCAGCATCATAAGTAGGTAGTATATGTCTACGAGAGGGATGCATTTAGAGTTGCTACACCAAAACCTTGCCCGGTAAACCCAGTGGGAAAAACCCGTGGTCAAAGGGAAAAGATGAGCAAATGCATATATGTTGAATCAAAACATCTTCAGGATGTAGTATAAGTGGGGCGACCATGCTAAAGATGTGCCTCGTTAAAACCTTGCCAGGTAACAAAACCCAGTGGGACAAAATAATCCTGGTCGAAGGACAAAAAGAGTACACGATGGTTAAGTGAGTATGCTTCTGGATACTCCCCCTGATTTCAACTCTCGTTGATTAGACTCCTTATTGTGTCTCCCAAACGTGGTGCTTCTCTTGTTGCCTCATTAAAAACCTTGCTGAGTAACAAAAAACCCAGTGGGACAAAAATTACCTCGGTCGAAAGGGAAAAAGAGCACAACACACTCTTCACGTTTCAAGACCATATATGTAGACATCTCCCCCTCTGATTGATCTTTTGAGGAGAGTCAGTTGTTGCTGATTTATGCTTGGTGTTGTCGCTTTGGATGTAGCCTTGCTTCATTTGTTCAAAATAAGCAGCATTATCCTAAATGCTTGTAGGCTCATCTGTGGTAGACTTCAAATTAACCACAACTGTTCGAACATGCGTAACTATGGATTCAATCCATATACATTCACGATCTTCTTCGTGAAGAGCAATAATCTCTACATTGTTCGAAGATATAGCGACTAAGGTCTATTTTGTAGACCTCCAAGATATCGCGATCTTACCCATGGTGAACACTTTACCAGTTTAGTGGAAGACCTTTGTATGGGTCAAGAGATACCCAATATCAGCAAAACCTTCCAAAACGCTGATGTCGTTTTGGGGTAGAGATAGAAAACGCAGGTCAACGTTTGGTGGCGTTTCTAGTGTGTGATGGGTCCGAATCCATCATCTTTCTATAGGGATAGAATAAGCCCATATCGATCGTACATCTCAAGTTATAGAAAGATATCTTTTACACCAATCTAATGGTATCGCGTTGGCGCAGAGCTATACCTTTAGCTAACAAGTTCATGGCAAAGTGAGATGTCTAGTCTTGTGTATTGAGTTAAGTACAATAATGCGCTTTATTGTACTTGAGTAAGGCATTTCAGCCTCTCTAGCACATCTTCGTCTGATCATCCATTCAGACGAAGAGGATCCTTTTCAGGATCAAGACTACGAATGATCATGGGGTGCTTGAAGGCTTGACCTTGTCAAAATGCCTAAGCATCTATCAACACGGTGCTCAAGTTCAAAAACCGAGGCTTAATCGTGTCCCCCCAAAAATCCTTCATCTCAAACTCGGATTTCAAGTGTTCAGCGGTTTCCCTTAACTATTTAAGGGCTTCTAATGAAGATCATGTCCAACATGAAAACCGCGATAGAATCCGAAACTTGTTATGGAAACGCGCGGGCATATCCCTTCCCAATCAAGTAGTCACTTTAGTGAGCGTTTCAACTCTATTGTAAACGCGCTCCGTGGCCTAGAGCTACTTGATTTAGGTAAATAAAGTTTCACTATGAACTTTCATGTATATTTCGTATCTACATCCCCATAGAGATACGTAGTGACCACATTTATAAACTGCATGTTCAGTTATTTGGAAACTACCAAACTGACAGGGTAGTGGATGTAATGTCATCCATTATGAGAGAATATGTCTCATCGTAGTTAATTCCAGTGCGTTTTGTGAGAAGCCTTGCGGCGCCATAAGGCGAGATTGCCATCTCGTTTTCTCAACACGCTTTCTAACGAATACCCATTAATCAATAGGTTTTATGTAAGGAGGTGTTGGCATCACTGGCTCAAAAACCTTCCTCTTCGTTTAATCTGGATCGCATCTTTCCATTTAGGCTAAATTTCTCTACGTTGGTATTCATGCTTCAACGGAGTGTGGTTCGATATCATCGGTCTCAACAAACTCATGCGCAACAGAATGCGCAACTATATCATCAATTATGATGGAGTTTCTTTTCCATGTCTCATGTACACTAGTGTAATTTCATAGAGCTCTATATTCTCAGGAATAGGTTCTGACGTTGAGGCGTCCCCCAACGATAACCATAATCTGGAAGATACTCATGAGACGGATGTTGAGTGTCGATGATCCAAGGATGCCAAAGTCTCCTTCGAATCCACGAGCTTCCCACGCATTCTAGCTGGGGCCATGGCCTATAACGCCAGAGTGCCACTTTCTATGGCGTTGGCGCCTTGCCTACCTCTGTGTAGGGTGGCGCTACGTCCTCTTTGTAGGGACGTCCTTCCTTGCAGGCATTTTTGCAGTAAATGTGTGATCTCGTCACTTTTAATAGGGATCGAGATGAGACATAGTGGGGATAGACCACGACAATTCCTGTCGTTCCTGTTGAACATTCGAGTTCTTATCTCCCCCTAACGATGGGAAGACTGTCTCATCAAAGTGACATCCGTAAATCAAACGGTAAGGAGATCGCCTGGCAAGGGCATTAAGTGGCGGACATTTGTTGGAGTCTCAAATCCAACCAAGTTACTCACTTGTTTTTAAGGACCTACCATAGGCGTGGTGGCAGCGCATTTGGCACATAAATGGCTCACATTGGCACATAAATGACTCACTCAAATGTGCGTAAGTACAAAATATTTGTATCCAGTCACTAGCTGTAACGCAGGGATACATTGAGTGGCGGTAGGTCATAGAGGGATTAGCATAGTTGTATGCGATATTGCATCACCCCAAGCGGATATAAGGAGATTGGTGCGCATTGAAAATGTCTTAACTACCATCGTAGTTATTTCCGCGAGACCATTTAGGTGTGTATATGGGAATGTGATATCCAACATCACTCCCTTTGCAATAACCATCGAAAATCTTCGATGTATACTCACTAGCATAGTCAAAATACATTTGACTAAATAGGATGATCCGGGGAGTGAGCCCGTTGTCATATTATATGTGCTATGAGTATATCATAAGTAGCTTTTATAGATGGACAATGGCACAACACGTGATTAGTGTGTTTGCGTGTCAACCAACATCATGAGATATTCAAACGTCCGCAAGTTGGTTGAATAGGTCCATAAATATCACCTTGGATTCTTTGTAAGAATGGTATATTTTCTTTAGTGTCCTTTGCATAGGATGGTCTCGATCCTATCTTTGCTAAAGAGCAAGCTTTGCAAAACGAAGTAAGTCTTTGGACCAATATATCTTTGGTTCGTACTTCTTTTCGTTTTGAGGAATGGATGTCCGTGAAGTCTTTAATATACGGAACATCATATCATGACCTGGATATCCCAAACGGTCTTGCTAAAGCCTATATGTGTCAGAATCCCATAAGTCATCTCTTATGACATGGTTTGATTCAATGACTCGAATAGTGGTTGCATGCAACCCACTAAAGTGACACATAAGTTTCTCTAATACTCATTTATGTCCGTAGTTATTAGAGGCGATGCAAAGGAACTCTTGTCCATTCTTACAATGTGTTTTCACATGAAAACCATTGGCTCTTATATCTTTAAAGTTCGAAATTTAACACATGTCCATGACATTGAATAATAATGCAACACTTTATTAATAGCCAATGATTACATCAAAGTTTCCAAAATCTATTCCAAAATAAAATCAAACTTATACAAATTGCAATTGCCAATCCGTTTGGTAATTCCAATGAAATATGACCAGGGAAGTAGAGAGATGTTGGTGGAGCGAGGCTCGCTTAAATACCCCGATCTCAATTACTTTCCTAGACATCATACTTCATTGGGTACGCCACATGAGAAAGAGTCAATACAATTGTCATTTGTTGACTAAGGCACATTTGCCGTTTTATTGGAAAATAGAAAAGGACTATTCTAATCAAAGTCTGCGGCATCCTTGTGCTCTTTATTTGCAGCTTTGAAGTCCTCAGTGGTGAGAGTGATATCTTCACCATCTTCATCTTCAGCAAGATTGATATCTTCATCTTCAGCAAGATTGATTTCTTGCTCTCTCAATTGCCTATACTCTTTGTAGCTTGCAGCTAGTTGGGTACTTGCATGGCATTGCTTGAACCAATGCTTCAATTGATCCATATCGATGACACATGTCATTTGTGGTTACCTCCTTTCATTTGAGGTGCAGGTTGTCCACATTGTGGATATTGCCAAAGCGCTCTTCTAGCGCTACCCATAGGTTTCTTGAATCCTTGATCGACATGTACTCTAATCTGAGAGATTTATCCATATGGCGTCACATCAAGATAATTACTTGAGCAGCATGCTTTGTGGGTGTTCGTTGGAACACAAGGCCCTGGTCAGGTGCCTGTATTATGGGCAATATCCCTCTCGTAGTGAGATGGTTCTCAACGTCGGTTACCCAGTCATGGTATTCCGAGCCTGTTGAGTCAAGTGTTGGAAAGTCGAGTCTAGGTTCATTCGACATCCTGAAAAATAGGAAGATAAGATATATTGGTTTCGGAGTTTAAACTTCC
The DNA here is from genome assembly GCA_024704745.1 of Rosa lucieae. Lineage (NCBI taxonomy): Eukaryota > Viridiplantae > Streptophyta > Magnoliopsida > Rosales > Rosaceae > Rosa > Rosa lucieae. The sequence continues at coordinate 39,648 of JANPXK010000595.1, forward strand.
ACGAAAACTAAAATAATAAGATTTCTGAGCTATGCTACCAAGAAATCAATTTCCAAGAATATTTGGATTAGATGAAAACAATGATGTTTGCGGACGCTCTTAGTCCGATTATTATGAACACTCTTAGTTCATTGATTTACGAACACTCTTAGTTCGTTTAGAGTGAATCCCCACGATTCTACTTTTAGTCCATAAATTGATGTTTTGCGGACGCTCTTAGTCCGATTATTATGAACACTCTTAGTTCATTGATTACGAACGCTCTTAGTTCGTATAGCGTGAATCCCCACGATTCCACTTTTAGTCCATAAATTGATGCTTGCGGACGCTCTTAGTCCGAATATTATGAACACTCTTAGTTCATAGATTATGAACGCTCTTAGTTCGTTTAGCGTGAATTTCTATAATTCCGCTTTTTTATTACAAGTCTCTGAAAAGAAGAGAAAAGGAATACAAACTCAAAAACAGGAACTTTAATCTTTAAAACTTACTTGTTGAAATTCGGAGCAAATTCTCTTCTGAACAGATCTCACTTCAAATGGTGTACAGGTCTCACAACGACTCAAACATGGCTGAAATTTGGAGATCAGATATATGAGACATAGATGAACAACTTTTATGAAGAAAGGATTTTGATTATATGTCCCGAAAAGGACGTTTCTCGGCGTGCAAGCAGGCTGATCTGCACAGGAATGAGCGTGCTGGATAGCTCCCACTTCGGATGGTGTACAGGTCTCAAAACGACTCCAATAAGGCTGAAATTTGGAGGTCAAATAGAAGAAACATTGATAAACAACTTTTATGCAGAAAGTATTTTGATCAGAGGTTCTGAACAAGATGTTTCAGGGTGTGCAAACAGGCTGATCTGCACAGGAACGAGAGTGCTGAACAGCTCCCACTTCAAATGATGTACAGGTCTCAAAACCACTCCAATAAGGCTGAAATTTGGAGGTCAGATAGAAGAGACAGAGGTGAACAATTTTGTTGAAGGAAGGATTTTGATCTGAGGTCCCGATCAAGATGTTTAGGGGCGTGCAAGCAGGCTGGAGTTAGAGCCTCGTGCTGATAACATGTTTAAGGACAAACATAAAATAACTTTGGAATGAACATAAATTAACTTGAGAGGGAGAGAGATTTGATTCTGAGAATGGAGAGTAATGTGTGTTTATTCTTCTCACAATGGAGGGTTTATATAGGGATACAAAGTAGTGTGAATTACCCTACAAACAATAACATATTTGTTACCAAACTTCTCCACTTCTCAAGTGCTTGCCAAACATACTCCATGATGTAGACATTTATACATTTACTACAACAAGTGCTTACCAAATATACTCCATGATGTAGACATTTATACATTTACTACAACAAACTCATTATTCTGACTTTAAAATGGCTACAGAATGGTCTAAGCTTAGCAAAAACACATTGTCGAAACCTCTTACACAAATTGCTTATCTCCCATGTGTGAAGCAGTAATGCATTTGTATACAAACATGGCCAAAACAAAACCCACTAATCCCAAACCCCTAATTAAGGTAGGTACATTTCATTTCAAGCAAAAGCCAGCAAAATTACAACTCTTTCACCTCTGCGCCCGTCCCATACACATTACCTGCTACACACCTGTGGTAACGCAAGCAAAGGTACATTTCATTTCAAGCAAAACCTAGAAATCTATTTCCAATGAAAATCAAACAGAGCAGAACCTGTTGAGAAGCTTTCGTAGATCTAAGCCCAAAGAAAGTTAAATGGCGCGTGACGCACGTCTGACAATAAGCAGCAATGGCCAGACTTGCAATGTTGGGGCTTTTGTAAATCTGAGCTTTGCAGTTCCATCTATGGTCTTGGAAATCAAAGAAGTTGGCGATGGCAGTGAAGATGCCTAAACGCCTCTTTATATTTCCTTAAAAAAAAAAAAAAAAAAAAAAAACTGCTTTAGAAACTAAACCTTTGTTGAAGATTACATTCAGCACATACTAATGAGTTGGTTTCTAGAGATTGAAGAAAATGAATTTTTTTTGGCAGATTAGCACCTTCAAAATAATTTCTTAAGAAAAACCCACACCGTAATTTCCTATAAATTCTTCACCAAAATCAAATTCACCCTAATATCAAAAAAAATATTAACCTTAAGCTTCTGGAGGAGATCCAGAATAGAGATGATCAATTAGAAAGTGGAGTGATCCAACAACATAATTTCATCACCATGTTCCCCAAAATGAAATGAACATCATCACTACGCGTTCAAGTAGTCCTAGATACAGGACATAAATGGCTATCATAATAAAGCATTGCATGTTTTGCTAGTGTCATCCATGGTGTGGTGTACTGTTTAACATATGTAACTATCTCACTTGGTTTATATAATGCTGCGAGATCTTCTGTTGGAGCAGTAGCAATGAATACAGACCACTACAATGTATACTACAGTAGTAGCCAAATAATTTATCCAAAAATAGAGGTGGTTTCATAAAGTATATCCATTCATATAAGAACAGAGGAAAATCAAAGAACAACAAACAGGAACAAGTTGAGCTTTAGCTCCCAGTGATACATAGATATTTCAGTTCAGGAGTGTAAACAGCTTTTGACCAATTCTTTTAAACATAATATTGGAGTCCCCTTGTTTGATTAATAACCTTCCACATGAGAAAACCGAATTGAAATTCTCATGCTCTTAGTTCTCGATGTACTCTTCCTAATGTACATGCATTATAGGAAGCCTAGTCAACCTTCTGGCAGACAGAATTGAAGGCAAAGGAAACTTACAATGACATAGATGATTGAGAAAGAGGCAATAATCTTATATCTTCCAAATAGGCATCAGCCAAAAATGCTCCAAGTAAGGGAGTGAGATAACATGTTCCACTCCAATTTGAGCTGCTTTAGCACTGCTTTGGTGCAGATGTTGCTTGAAATAAATGACCAGATTTGAGCTCATCCCATAGTATGCCAATCTGTCACAGCATTCATTCCCTATTGAAAAATCAAACCCAAAAATCAAATCAGTATACACCTCACATCTGATTTATATTTATATTTTAGAAATCTTAATAACAGTACCTAAGATAAAAGGGCAGGCTTTCCAGGTTTCTGTGACTTTTTTATTAGATGGGAAATCGTAATCCACTGTCCCATCTTTGGTGTATACATCATGGACAATTAGAGAACTAGCTAAAAGTTTCAAAGAGCTAAATGGAGGAAAAGAACAGAGAGAGATGAGAACCTGTAACATTGAGGCTATGGGATGTTGTAAGAATTGGGCTGAATATTCTGCTGCCAGCGCTGCTCGGCTTCTGAGCCCGAAGAATCAGAATCATTCCCATCTCCTATGCTTTTGTTGTGCTTCTCCTTATCATCTTCTTCTTCACTGTAAATGTAAAATTGAGATCCGACACCGAGTTCTTCATCTCCTTATTCAAATCTTCCCCTCAAATGCTTACCCTTCTGCAAAACACACCCACAAACCAATCACAGCTTTCTTCGAATTTATAGGGTCAATTATCAGACTTGAAAACAAATTTAGGCTTATTACAGATTGCTTTGTTTGACAGAACACAAAAACAGAAAAGTATTCAAATTGCCAGCTAACTCAGTAAGTTTATATGGCACTAATACAGCTTCAGACGGGGGGGGGGGGAAGGAGACCAAAACTGTGAAAAATGCAGACCATGAAAGAAAAGACCAAGCATTTTTAAGGGAATTGGAATTAGAATATATTCATACTGTTAGAGACACACTGAAACAGTGAAACCATGACAAGCCCTAAAACTCTTCTGGCTTTTGGGATTATAAAGCTGCAAACTTGAAAATCAGCTCCAACCTTAAAAATGGATCAAACATAGAAATCTTTCACATAAGCAACAATTTTCTTCAATAGGAAAATTGTTGTAGGAGAATGAAATTGTGTTTATTATTGATAATAGGAGCTCTTTAAATAGGGAGTTACAAGGTACCAAAAAGGTAATGGAATCCGATTACAATTGAATACTTAGAACACATTCCTATTACAATTCTAAACCCTAGTTTGTAGAGGCACACATTATGTCGACATCCTTCAACACTCCCCCTTGTGCCGCTCAAACTTGGTGATGACGCTTTGATTGTTGCCTCGTTAAAAACCTTGCCAGTAACAAAAACCCTGTGGGACAAAAATAACCCTGGTCGAAGGACAAAAAGAGCACAACATGTCCTTCACTCTTCGAGATAGAACACGTAGACAACTTGTCTCCCCCTGATGTCAATATCTCCTCCTGATTGCTACAATCATGGGAGTTCGGATAACTTTCTCAATCCGATGCTCTTTATGTGTTTCTCGAAGGTAGATTTTGGTAACGACTTAGTAAATAAGTCCGCTACATTATCCTCTGATCGGATTTGGTTCACTTCAATATTTAGAAGTGCTTGTTGTCATTTTGATGGAGGGGAAGAGGAGCACGGAAGGTGGCATTTTGCCTTGTGGGGTCTGATCCCACACTTCCGTCATTTCTTTTCTCTCTGTAGGGATAGAACAAGCCCATATCAATCGTACCTATCAATATCGAAATATTGTCTTTATACCAATCTAATGGCGTTGCGTTGGCGTGGGGCTATATCTAGCCAACAAGTTCATAATAACTGAGGTGTCTGGTCTTGTATTGTGCTAAGTACAATAATGCGCCTATTGTACATAAGTAAGCACTTCTGCTATTAACAAGTCTTCATCATCATCCCTGGGACAAAATTGATCCCTTTTAGGGTCAAGACTACGGACGACCATGAGAGTGCATCTTTGACTTTATCAATATGCAAAGCATCTATTGACACTGTATACAAGTTCTGAATCTAGACAAAACCGTGTTCTCCCAAGGTCCTTCCTCTCAAACTCAGATTTCAGGTGTTTAGCGGTTTCCCTTAGCTCTCAAGGGTTTCAATTATGTTTATCAATATAAACCGGACAATTGCAAATCCGGAACTTGTCATGGAAACGCGTGGGCATAGTTCACCCTTCCCAATCAAGTAGTCATTTTAGCGAGCATTTCAACCTCGTTGCAAATACGCTCCGTGGTCTAGAGCCACTTGACTTGGGTAAATGAAGTCCATAAGAACCTTCATTATATTCCATATCTAGATCCCCATAGAGATACGTAGTGACCACATTCGTAAGCTTCATGTTCAGTTATTTGGAAACTACCAAACTGACAAGGTAGTGGAATCCAATGACATCCATTACGAGAGAATATGTCTTCTCGTAGTCGATTCCAGGGCGTTTTGAGAAACCTTGCGCCATAAGGCGAGATTACCATCTCTTTTTCTCATCACGCTATCTAACGAAGATCTATTAATGTCAATAGGTTTTATCTTAGGAGGTGTTGGCATCCCAGGCCTGAAATCCTTCATCTTCGTTAGTGAATCCAATTCAACCTGGATCGCATCTTTCCATTTAGGCCAATTAATTTCTCTACGTTGGCATTCTTCAACGGAGTAAGGTTCGATGTCATTGGTCTCAACAATTCCACGTCCTCATGTACACTAGTGTAGTTCGTAGAGATCTCTATATTCTCAGGAATTGGTTCTAACATTGAGGCGTCCCCCAACGATTCTCTTGGACATAACCCACAATCCAAAATATTCTCATGAGACGGATTTTGAGTATCAATGATCAATGGATCAAGTAGTGCCAAACTCGCTCTCTTCTTAGGGCGAGAATCCATCGAACCTATGGGTCTCCTACTCTCTCTAGCGGAACCCATGGCCTATGACGCCATTATGCTACCTTTGTGGCGTCACCATACCACCATCCATGGTGGTGTTTCCGTACCCATCTTCTGGGTGGCACCATGTCCTCTTGTAGGGATATCAATCCTTGCAGGCATGTTTGCAGCAGGTATACGTGATCTCGTCACTTTTAGGGGATCAAGATGAGACATAGTGGGGACAGACCACGACAATTCTTGTCGTTCCTGTTGAACATTGACGTTCTAATCTCCCTCTAACGACGGGAAGATTGTCTCATCAAAGTGACAATTCACAAATCCAGCGAAATAGAGATCACCTGTCAAGGGTTTTACGTAGCAGACTTATAGTTGGAGGCCTATGGCCAACACAAATATATATATATATATATATATATGCATTCATTGAAATGACTCATGTTGATGCGCTGTGGCTGCGCAATTGGCACATAAACCACACACTCAAAAATGCATAAGTACGAGATATTTAGACTCGAACCCAGTCACTAGCTGTAATGCAAATAAAAGTTGAGTGGATGCTATGAGTCGTAGATGAGTGAGCATAGCTGCTTGCGATATTGCATAACCCAAGCGAAAATATTGGTGCGCATTACCAAAGTCCGGGCTACCATCGTAGTCTTTTAATGGTGGCTTTTCCGCCAGACCAATTGGGTGTGTACATGGGAATATGATACTTGATATCAATACCCAATGATATGCAATAGTCATCAAAATTTTTTGATGTAAACTCTCTAGCATTAGCAAGTCAAATTGACTGAATGGGATGATCTGGGTAGTGAGCCCGTAGCAATATGTTATGTGCTAGGAGTGTAGTGTAAGCAGCATTATGAGTGGATAATGGCACAACACGTGACCAGCGTGTTTGCGTATCAACCAACACCATAAAACATCTATACGGTCCGCAAGTTGGTTGATTAAATCCACAGAATTCCCTTAGATTCTTTGTGAGAATGGAATTATTTCTTCAATCTCCTTTGCATAGGATGGTCTCAATCCTAAATAACAGGCTTTACAGAATGAAACATGGGCCTTATAATCAGCCAATGAAGGTTTTGGTTAAGCCACAATGTCACAATGGACTTGAAAAGTAGGGAGAGAAGTTGAAAGGGTTTATGGCGTCAATGCCATGTATTTGCCGCAGGGGGTAAGCGGCGCCGGCCATGTGTGGCCGGTCTTTGCACAATTATGGCGCCATGAGGAGCATGTGCAGCTCCTCGAACCAATTCTTGGTTCTTACTTTTCTTCGTTTGGAAAATGGATGTCCGTGTAAAGTCTTTAATACACGGATCATCATGCCAAAGCCTATATGTGTCAGAATCCCATAAGTCGTCTCTCATGACATGGTTGGATTCAATAACTCGAATAGTGGTTGCATATAACCCACTAGAGCGACACATAAGTTTCTCTAATACTCATTTATGTCCGTAGTCATTAGAGGTGATGCAAAGGAACTCTGTTCATTCTCATAATGTGTTTCCACATGAAAACCATTGGCTCTTATATAATAAAGTTTGAATTAAGGTATGTCCAAGACATTAAGTAAAAGAATTGACACTTTATTAATAGCCAATGATTACATCAAAGTTTCCAAAATCTAATCCAAAATAAAATCAAACTAAGACACATTGTAGGCACTCTATCCGTTTGGTAACTCCAATCAAATATGACCAGGAAAGTAGAGAGAGATGTTGGTGGAGCGAGGCTCTCTTAAGTACCAATAATCTCAATGACTTTCCTAGACATCACATTTTATTGGGTCTGCCACATAAGAAAAAGTTAATACAATTGTCATTTATTGACTAAGGCATATTGCCATTACAAAAGTTTTTGGAAAAATAAAAGGACTAATCTAATCAAAGTCTGCTGCATCCTTGTGCACTTCATCTTTAGCTTTGAAGTCCTCTATGGTGAGATTGACATCTCCACCATCTTCTTCTTCTTCTGCAAGGTACACTTCTTGCTCCCTCAGGTCTCTATATGCCATGTATCTTGCAGCTAGTTCCTCGCTTGCCTTGCATTGCTTGAACCAATGCTCAATTGATCCACATCGATGACACTCATCATTGTGGTTGCCTCCCTTTAATTGAGGTGCAAGTTGTGCACGTTGCGGGCGTTCCCTAGGAGGGTTGGTGCCACCACCACGACCCATGGCGCCACCATTACGGCTAGGGATATCACGACCTCCTCTACCACGTGTATCCACACCAAACTTGCGGTTTCCTTCCTGGTTAGGGCGGTTATATGGGCCCATACGTCCCTCATATCCCCCATTCTTAGGGTACCGCTCCTTGCGCCCTCCTTTGGGTGCATTATAATTCGCCTCATGAACACTCTTAGTTCTAATTGGACTTGAATTATAATTCCTCAAGAGTATGTTATCATGTTTCTCAGCTACAGATATAGCATTGATAAGCTGATGAAACCTCGTGATCCGTCCAGCATTGACTTCAGTACGGTATGGCTTTGATACCACAATGGCTGAAACAGGGAAGGTGGAGAGAGTTTTCTCAATTAGCTCTTGCTCTATGACAAGTTGTCCACAAAACCTCAACATGGACTGTATGCGAAGAGCTTCTGAATTATATTCAACAACAGACTTGAAATCAACAAAGCGCAGATTTTTCCATTGAACCTTCAAGTCAGGGAGGAGGGAGTCTTGGACATTGCCAAAACGCTCTTCTAGCGCTACCCATAGCTCTCTTGCATTCTTGATCGACATATACTCCAATCTGAGTGCCTTGTCCATATGGAGTCGCATCAAGATAACTGCTTGAGCATGCTTTGTAGGTGTTCGCACGAACACAAGATCTGGGTTAGGTGCCTGGATTATGGGTAATATTCCCTTTGAAGTGAGATGGTTCTCAACATCGGTTACCCAACTGTGGTAATCCGAGCCTATTGAGTCAAGCATGGGAAAGTCGAGTCTAGGTTCGTTCAACATCCTGAAAATAAGAAGAGAATATATATTAGTTTCGGAGTTCCACTTCCACAAAAACTAAAACAATAAGATTTCCGAGCTATGCTACCAAGAAATCAATTTCCAAGAATCTCTTTTGGATTAGACCAAACAATGATGTTTTAATATGGTCACAATTTGATGCTTGTGGACGCTCTTAGTCCAAGCATTATGAACACTTTTAGTTCATACGAATGCTCTTAGTTCGTTTAATTATGAACACTCTTAGTTCATACGAACACTCTTAGTTCGTTAAGCGTGAATCCCCACAATTCCGCTTTGTTAAATACTGAAAACCATTTGGCAACATATATTCCAATATTTACAGAAAATAAAAGGAATTTAAATACAAGAAAGCAGGAACTTTAATCTTAAAGACTTACTTGATAATTTAAAGCTTTACTTCACGATTCTTTATACACATGCGTGTTGATGCAGGCGT